>CABFVX010001771.1:88549-121565 GCA_902151425.1 Timema shepardi
TATATATATATATATATATATATATATATATATATATATATATATGTATGAGGTTATTGAAGCAATATAGGTTATAAGTGCCTCAGACTACAATTATTATGAACTTAAATTACCATTTTTGCACAGCAGGAATGTTTCCCTTCTCATGAGCTCCGAATAGCTCGCCACCCACCTGCACTCGTACCAAGAGAATCACATGCCAATCAACACTGGGATGCAGTCGGCTAGAAATCGTAAGTTTACAAGAACACTATTGCACGTGGATCATTTCTGATCAAACATTAATTGAGATAAAGAGTTGATTGAAGTTCCTAATCTTGAACATTGTTGAAATATTAAATTATATTTGGAGTAAAGCTGCATTAAAAATACTGTTTTTGATCATTTTAGAATGGCTTCACAGCTAAGCATTGTGCACAAATCTTCATTCTGTCACAATAGGGATATACTGTAGTTTTTAAAATAAACTTTATCACTTTATCCCCTATCGTCCCCGCGGAAAATTTCGAGTAACCATTCAAATAGGAATATACTGCACACATTTCTGGAATATTGTAGGTCTTTTCTTTTCCCTTTTACTCCCATACCTCGCGTAAGCGCGCGCGCGCGCACGCACGCACACACACACACACACACACACACACGCAGATACGAGCCGGGAGTTGCGTTGGGCCTGCTATGATGAACGCTCTTAATCCTAAATGGATTCACACCAAAACCTCCTACAGTTGGTTGATAGTAAGTAGCCTGAAGCCCAACGCACCAAATGAAAAGGCATTAAGGCAATGTCGGATGACAAAGCCAACAGGAAGTTTTAAGTGATACAGAGAGTTATTTTATTCATATAAAATTATAAATTAATAATTACAGAAAAATTAGAAATGATTACAAAAGTTAAGCTAGCTATTACATAATCATATTTATTTCACTAATAATTAATAATAGCAATCAAGTTAGATTCATTTCTGGTAGAAACTTCCAACAAGGTGTCAAAATATAAAAGGTGTGTTTTTTAAATGATTAACTTGTTATGATTCCACTACAAATTTGAGGAATACATCTAAAAGTTTATAAATGAGTTTTTCCATAGTAAATGGTTGAAAATCGAATACATTTTTTTTCTTCTATTTTTAATAAGAGCGCATATAAGCAATCAATCATATTTTACAAACCGCTTTAGATCATTTTACTTTAGTGTTGGTAACAGGTTATACCATCTTTAGCTCAGTAGAAATAATATTAATAGTTTATTTTGTTTTTGCTGTACGTATGACATTCTAGTATTTTCCAAGGTGTTGGTACAACTGGGGGTAGTGAGACTATTTTCTCTCTTTTGATTTGTTCGTGATTGAAGTTTTTTATAACCTTAAGGCGGGGATGCAGGGAAAATGAGAAAATATGTTTTTGTAGTTTTTATATCAAAACATTTTGTTCGTCAATATAAATAAAATATTGCTTCTCTAAGAACAGGGAGTTTAATTTTCTTCACATGGCAATATCAACAGTTGTTGAATATCTGTCAAGGGTGTCCTGGAATTTAATGACAGCTTCTTTTCATTTAAAAGGTTTGTCATATAGTGTCACCATGCTTATGATAGATACAGTAGCCCCATGGCTTCTTTGGTGCTGATTGGCAGCTCACAGCTGACAGCTGACGGCTTTGAAAAGTTACCAGACCAAATTATGTATACCTACGCCGAACAATATGATGTGCAAAAACATGTGTTTAGCAGCTGTCACTTCTGACAGTCAAGATTTAGGTATATACCTAAATGTTGACTGTCAGAAGTAAGCTGTGAACTGTCAGTCAGCACCAAAGAAGCCACGGGGTTACTGTATTCAACAAATGTTGATATCATCATGTGAAGAAAATTACTATATGTTTGTACTAGAGACATTTTTAAATTTATTTAGGCCAGAAAAAGTTTTGCTATAAAAATTGCAAAAACGCTAACCTTTTCTTGCGTTCGCTACATCCCCACCTTAAGCACAAGATGGTTTCTACTTTATGTGGTATGGATGGATATGGTAGTCTAAGGAAAATACATAATTATTGGTGTGTATATTGTTTACATAAAAAGTATACGAAACGTTCTTCTTTAGTGCATCTGGCGGTATTCAAACTCCAACTTTCTCATCAATGATGGCCAAGAGCAGTGCAAGACTAACTTCCTACACCACTCAATTATCAATGCAGATAAAATAATAATTTAATGACGTGTTTTGTTTTTAACATTAGTCATATCAGCAGTTGTTTTAAACGATCCATCATGCTAATATTAAATTACCACAACAATGCTATGGGTAAACCAATTCACATAGCAGCGGCATTGATTCATTCTCAGTAATTCTCAGGTAATGTTCAAAATATGCCAACATTTTTTGTTATGGTGGCATCGTTTTGCTAAAAATGTATGCTTCTGGATTTATCTGTAGTTACAATAATGTTTTACGATAAACTGCCAAGAGAATGAAGTGCTCCACCTCGACTTGGCAGTGATTATAGAGTATAACCGAATACAGACAAGGATCATCGTAGCACAATCATTTTTAAATCTAATTTTTTCATAAAGGTTGTGATGTGATCAAACTATCTTCCTAAATAAAGTATTCACTTTACGTTGACATGTTGAAGAGATATTCCTATAAAGTTCCTAATGTCCCATATGTCGTCATGTCGAGTTCTGGGTAGTAGTACCAGACCACGATTGATGACCGTACTATTACTACACTGGATATCATCGCTGAGGTAACTGCATGGTTACTACTATCTCGTTTTTGTGTGGTCAATCTACCCTAAAATATAAGGAAAGTTTCACAACGTTGGTTCGTCAATGTTGCCAGTGGCTACTTAACTCCGAAATAACTGAAAGCGAGGATATTTGGCAACAGTTAAATAAGAGAGAGAGCTAAGATAAAGCCTTTCTCCATTAGACATTCTCCATTAGACATGCAGTTTCCTCAGTAATGAAATAGGGTGTATACAGAGCTTTATTGTGAAAAGGGTTCATTCTGATATCCATGTGTGTATGTAGAATATAAACTATTTGTGAACACCCTTACCAAACCAACAAACTATGTCCTAAACTACCCCAGTGTTTCTATCCGCTCTATTCTAGAGAGCCAATCCTGTCCCACTAGTGAGCACAGCCTTGAAATAAACCAATCAATACTCGCGGTGCGGCTATTCCTAGAACCCGTGCACGTGGCCTTTTAACACAAAGCTCATCATTCAGCTGTTCACAAGCTGCCTTTTCTAAAACTTTTCCCGATAAAAGACCACTTGATAAGCGTTCAATGCATACGCGGAACACCCACCTTAATATACTACCCACCTGTCACTTGTCGCAAAAGGGCATTTTCTAATGAAGGTGTTTATCCAGCAGTAAATACATCAGATCTATATAACTTTCTTTCATATACATACTTTACAGTCCAATTTTCATAGAAAGAGCCTCACAGTGTGCCAATATTGTACTCTTTTGAGCTATATATATATATATATATATATATATATATATATATATATANATATATATATATATATATATATATATATATATAGAGAGAGAGATTTATCCGGAAATGAAAACCCACTTCCAGATGTGCTGGAAAACTGAAATTTGGCAGGAAGGTAGAGAGATTGCCCCATATAGCTAGATAAATCTAAAAACAGTAAATTAAAAATTAGGGAGGGTAACGACTATAATTAGGAAAAACTTTTAGATGAGGTAAAAAATTTAATATGGCAGGAAGGTAAAAGGGCCACTCCAAACAATCATAAAAGTCTTAAAAACCTTAAATATGTAAATGGGACATTTTTTATTTACCCTGACTATTCGACTCAGTTTCTAACAATTTTGACCTGAGTCATATTTTTCTACAAACGTTAGTTGCTTTATTTTTATATATCCCTTTTATTTAATTTATTTAATTTATCTAATCTGGTATTGACTCCTAGTACTATTTAAATCTAAGTTAATCTGTTTCTACTAACTGTTTTTGTATCATTCCAGTCGGTCCACCCCGGATATTTTAGTTAAAGGGATTAAAATTTCCAAAATAAATAAAAACAACCTTTTCTCAGTGTGGTATAAAATTTAAATTCAGAAGAAAATATAAAGGAACCACTTAAAATAACCAGGAGAGTCTCACAATCACAATTTTAAATGGGAACCCAGGAAATAGAGTAAGAGGGGGGAGGGGGGGAGGGTACAAGAAAAAAAAACAGTTTAGGTGGGGTAGAAACTTTAAATATGTCAATCAGATAAAAGTACAACTGCAGATATAAATGCAGGATTATTGGGGGTTGGAATTTCCTAAGCTAATACAAAGGAAAAACACAATGGAACTCCAGAATAAGGTGGGGAGGGGCTGTTATATAGGTGGAACAAACCTTTTAGGGTAGGTAAAAAATGTAATTTGCCAGGAATGTAGCGAGATCACTCTAAATATAAAAATTAGTGCTATACATATTCTCTCTTTATAAATGGGGGCTGAAAGTATAAAATAGAAATTTCGCAGATAGCTATAAGAGAACATTTGATTAATTTTGTTAAATTTCAAAATAAAAATCTGTATTGAAGGAGAGATAGGAATTTAAAAAAGTAGAAAAAATCTTTAAGTATGATATAAAATGTAAATATTTTAAAGGAGTTAAGACAACCGCCCCAAATGAAAGAAAAAAATGTGAAAATTGTGATAGTTTGTAACTTCAAAAATTGGTTTAAGAAATGAGGAACTTACAATTTATTAAATTGATGGGGAAAGGAACTTTTTTGTGTGGAATAGAATTAAAATTTGGCATTCAAGTAAATATACATTACCGGATAGCCGAATGATTCCTGAATAAATGAAATTTCAAAATTGAAAACCGAGAAATGTAAGACTTGAAATTGATACAACTATTTTCAATGTTGTTGAAAATTGAAATTTTGCATGCACGTAAAAGAACCATATCAGATAACCCGATACATCCTAAATTTCAAAATTGGAGTGTGATAAATAAAAAAAGTTAGGGAGGAGGGGCTTTATATTCCTCCAAAGTTATTAGAAAATCTGACTTTCAATGTGTAAGAAAATTTTAATTTGGTAAATTGGTAAAAAAAATTCAGCCAAGATACCATACAAATTTGAAAGCGTGGAATTTAGCATTAGGGGTCCAAGAAATGTATGAAAGCTGAGGGAAAGGGGGCTAAGGGGGGGCTTCTAGATTGCTAAACTAATGGCTAAAAACTTGATCGTGTTCAGGAAAAAACTAAATTCCTTTGTGCACTTTGTTAGGGTTTTAGGTAGGATTTTTCGTAAGATTAAATTTTTTAAATTTATTGATTGCAATAATTGCCTTGGGATTTCCATAGTTCAAGAATCTACAAAAAGGAACTTTAAAAATATTTGTCGTCGGATGGTGAATGTCCTACCTAATTTGATATAGTTTTGATTCGGCTTACCCGTGCGAAGAACAGATCTAACAGCTTGCTTCTAACAAAGATAAAAATACTGTAACTATCAAACATTTTGGCAAGAGATTATGATAACTCTTTAAGTTTTATTCACCCCATAGCCCAAAAAGAATTCTGTCTACCCTCGGGGTGTTGTTTTGATTTTGATTGAAGCTCTTAAATAAAGAATAGTTTAATGTTGGGTGATATCCAAACATTTAAATAACGATTGTGTTAAAAATTGATACCTGGAAAGGCTTTATATGATAATATAATAAATATCATTTGAGGTTATATTACTAATCTAAGAGTCTCAAACTATTATAGTATATACTATTTGAGAAAGCAAGATTGTGTCATACCATTTTATTTTCTCGTGGTCCCATGTGTGGACCAACTAGCACACCGCCACTGACTACAATTCGAACCACTGGTTTAGGATGTCTTTCGCAATGTAGTGGACTAATTATGAGAGATCAGGGTGCGAGTCCCGGTTGGGTGGTTTTCCACTCTCTCTCTCTCTCTTTCTCTCCATGTAAATGCGGGTAAACTTTCTCTGAATATTTACCCACCTTCATCCCTAACACATCAAGGTAATAAGTAAGTATGAGCATAGCCCGAACGGGTATTAAGCAAATATAAATTAAATAGTAAGTTTTATAAACATATAAACGCAACTTTTGGCGTGATGTAATTAACTTTTATAAGCCTAGTTTTTCCTTTGTCGCAACTTTGTGTAGCTCACTACTAAAGCTTTGCTAAAATTTGTAATGGCAGTTTATACTTTACACGATAACAGATCTGTTTATTGAATATCTGAAAGCGTACCATGACCCGGAAAGGCGTGAGTGACCGACGAAAGTTTCGGAAATATGCTCTGCTCGATATTTAATAGACTCTAGGTGTAGTTTTCACGCTGTCATGGTGCGAAAGCAGGCGGGGCACGAGTGAGGCCCCCTGGCTAGGGATGAACACTTTCAGGTAAATTTTCAATAGGACAATTTTCCGATAAGAGTTTTATAGCATTGAATTATTGGGGAAGGGGACTCATTTTGAAATGCTCTGGTTAGTGATATTGAGGTATCAACATATTTTATCCACAGTAGAGCGGGGACTTTAGTGGCACATTCAACCCCCAAGCGTTGCAGTCGATTCATGAGTGTAAGAAGAGAAATGTAATCGCTGATATTGATTTTATGGTATCCCATTTGATAATGTTCCATCTCATATCTCTCTCTATTCGTTATCAAAACAAACATGTTAGGAAGTTGAAACTGGTAAAAGCAGTTATTAGTTAGAAATTGACAGCTTCGTGCTCTCGGTAACGCCAATATTAACTTTATTTTTACCTATATTATTTGTCCCAGTACCTAGCTTGCAACGTACATAACTAATGACTACAAAAAAGCATAAGTAGGTTTAAAAGACAAACCATTTCTTTATAAACCACGAAATTAAAGTACTTTTGTCCTCAACATGCATATTCCTTGAAAATTAAGAAAATAATGACATATAATTTTTTTACGACAACCTCTATGGGATAAATATTATTACAGTAGCCCCATGGCTTCTTTGGTGCTGACTGACAGCTTTGAAAAGCTACCAGACCAAATTATGTATCCCTACGCTGAACCATATGATCTGAAAAAACATGTGTTTAGCATCTGCCACTTCTGACAGTCAAAATTTAGGTATTATACCTAAATTTTGACAGTCAGAAGTTAGCTGTGAGCTGTCAATCAGCACCAAAGAAGCCATGGGGCTACTGTAGCTTGTGTTTTAATAAAAAAAACTAGATATTTTAGAGCTTGGGAGCGCATTGTAGTGAACTACGAATAACAAGTACATATTTACTATGTATTTGTAACAACATGATGACATATAAGATTCTAAACGTTTGGAAATCTGACCACAAATCTGATCTAGACCACAGAAAGAGGTCTATATTTAGTTAAAGCAGTGTTTTTAAACCTGGGGTACGTAAGGGCACATAAACATTTCTATGCATTTTTATTAAAATGTTAATTTGGAATTCTTTTTATGCATATAAAGCTGCGAATAAATTTTTTTCCTGAAGTTAGTAAAAGTTGTACCTGAACTATATGAACATTGAGTTGTATGACCTGGGAAAAATAACGAATTAAACTCCAAGAAGATTTTTAGTTAAAACAGTACACGTCTTCCCTAAGTTATGCAATCAGTTTAATATAACGGTAAGAATAGAGATACAGTTTTTATTAATTATTTTTAAAAAACGTAACTCTTTGAATACGGTACTTGAGACAAGTGCTAAAAATGGGCCGTAAAATGTTTGTAAACCACGGGTGCAAAAGAAGATCCTCTGATTTGCGAGAAGAGCTGAGTTCAGATGATGAGAGTATGTTTGGAGCCAACAGATGGCGGCTATGAGTCAGTGTCACTCCTCATTAGACACATGGGATGATATTACCAAGGTCAGTGGACACTCACAGGAACATAACAACATACATACTGCCTGCTAAGATGGAGAACATTTTCCTTTAATTTTTATGGGATTAAAAAATATATATTTAAATGGAACAAATGCAATAGTTAAATCTCAAGTTTTAAAATTTACACTTCAGTTTAATTTTTCTTAAGGAAGTTAAGGTGGGAGTGAAGAGAACGCAAGTTAGGGGCAGTATTTTTCCAGTTTTTATAACAAAACAATGTGAGGAATGCCAGGTTTCCACCGTGGTTCGGATTCCACGTTAAACTGTAGGTCCTTCATTTCATCTCACATTCACCCTACCATTGCACATTAGCGTAAGTGCGTATAACCCGAACGGGTAGTAAGACGCGGTGCTAGTAATAGTAATAATAATAATAATAATATAACAAAACATTTTAAGAAAAATAATCAAACACTTCTCTAGAAGAAACATGTAGTTTAATTTATTTTTTTCCCCCCGTGAATCAACAGTTGTTGAATATCTGTCATGAGCATAGCGGCATTTGGCGAAAAACTTTTTAAATGAAGAGAAAAAGTTTCATCAAATTCCAGGAAACTGTTGACAGATAACTAAACTCTGTGTGTTTCTACTGGAACAATATTTGATTTATTTTGAAAAAGAAAATAGTTTTGATTCAAAAATTGTAAAAATACTGCCCCTTAACTCGCTGTCTCTACACTCCCACCAGTTAGCACCAGAAACATTACAAAATGCAATAACTGTTCTCTTCTCACATTCACGTATCGACTGCAGCGCTTTGTGGCTGATTGTTAAAGTGGCATTAAAGACGGGATTTCCAGTCCGCTCTAGAGAAGATATGTTTTAAATCTTTACGAATACCTTCCCTTTCACTATAATTATACAGTAAATAAATAAAAGTAAAGTTCTATGGCAAATATTCCGACTAAATTTACCGAGACATTTTTATCATTAACCGTTAAACGCTCTAGTTCAGCCGGTAATGTGTTAATATCTTTGGTTTGATTAAGTATGTAGGTTATAAAGTGTCACTGAATCACTAGGATCCCTGGTTTGGCTAACTGTGCAGGGTAAAACGTGACAATGCATCACTAAGATCTTTGGTTTGGTTAACTATGCGAGTTAAAACGTGTCATTGAATCACTAAGTTCTCTGGTATGGTTAACTGCACAGGTTAAAACGTGTCAGTGAATCACTAAGTTCTCTGGTCTGGTTAACTGCACAGGTTAAAACGTGTCAGTGAATCACTAAGTTCTCTGGTCTGGTTAACTGCACAGGTTAAAACGTGTCAGTGAATCACTAAGTTCTCTGGTCTGGTTAACTGCACAGGTTAAAACGTGTCAGTGAATCACTAAGTTCTCTGGTTTGGTGTCAGTGAATCACTAAGTTCTCTGGTTTGGTGTCAGTGAATCACTAGGTAGTAAATTAAAAACAAATCTTGGCACTTGCTGTGTGTTCGAGAATTAGGTTTGGATTGATAGGCTGCTAATAGTCAGCAAACTGGCTTACATCAGAGATAACATATATTTATACTTTTTTCAGAAAAATGAACTTAATATACTTTATAGAAGAATTATCCAATTTTCCTCGACTCCGACTCTTCATTTCACCTAAAAATCTTAAATATGAATCCTAATTCTAAAAAACTTGATGCTCGTAAGAGATTAACTTTTTTTAATTGTTATGATTATTTTTCTTTATCAATTATGATTTGATACAAATTAGTTTTAAATATTCTATATAAAATAGAAATTTTAACTAAACTATAATATATTTCGTTATGATGTGAATTCACATTCATTAATTCACTAATTATGTTGCGATAGCAAGTGATTTAAAAATAATCATATTCAAAACGTGAAAAAGTATTAATGCCACAAGATAAATTAAAACAAACACAATAAAACTGCCGAAGTAGGCTTATCATAACTGATGACGTAATAATTAAGGAAGTTATAAAGCAATTTCATTAAAGTATTTGAGAAAAAAAATTCGAATGGAAATGGAATTATTAATTAATCTACTTAAAAAAAAATCCTTTATTTACGGTATTTAACGAGTATTTTTTGATCCAACTGATTATATCAGCAAACGACTTATAAACTAACAAAATATAGAGCAGACACAACATCCAACCCCTGTCCGTTAATTCATCACTGTGATGAGTAGGCCCAAATTTCACCAAAGATCAATTTTCCGGCCACTCCAGGAATCGAACCCGAGATCCTTGACTCGTTTGACAGACACGCTACCTACTGAGCTAAAATGTCTTGAATAATCCAATGTTAACACTTTTTAAATATTTATACACATTTAGAGTTTTTACTATCAATTAACAAAATAGCTGTTCAGAATTTATCTTGTTTATTTACTTTTACGATGGCCTTGTGTTTATTGTTTTAGTAAAACAAAAATAATAACTTTGACATCCGTGATGCAAACCTATGAGAGAGCCGTCTATTATTGTTATTATTATTACCAGGTTTGGACCCGTACCGCTTGGCACGTAGTCACGGGCGTCACTTCCACCACACGATGGTAGAGGAGAGGTTGGGGTTCGAACCCTGGTCGGGTGTACTGGGCTGTATTTTTCTTAAGTTGCTTCTCCCCGACCTCTACGTAAATCGGGTACATTTCTTCGGAGTTTTACCTACCTTATCGCTATCATATCAGTATATGCACGTGGATAGTCAGCAAGACGAGGTGTACAGAATAAAGCTAGGTTTAGAGCTCCGTCAACCCGCGGCCTCCCCCCTACCTCCCCGTTTCACTTGCTTCAGGCTAGCTCATCAATGTGACCCACCCCTGTTCCAGGACGATCGCGTCTCAAATGCTGGCGTAGTGGTCCATCCAGGCAGGACCCTCCACAACAACTTCCTTGTTAGCGCACGGTGACGTCATCGAATAGGGAACACGATCACTTACGGCATGTAAATGATCAATATGGAGTTCCCGCGTGTTGATGTGTGGCCGGCCATGAGCGACGAAACCAATGTAACACGAATGGTGGCATTAATAAACGCAAGCATCAGCTGATAGCCGGAAATGGTAGCTCGTATGCATTTATACTTTAAAAAAAACTCCACATCTTGCTACTACCCGGTACTATCTGCATTTAATTTCACGAGCAAGGTATGATGAAGGTAGCATTTAGAGTTAGTGTACACACATTAGAGTAAATAGAAAGTGGGAGAAGATACATTAAAAACATACGCTCAGCATATTCAACCAGGATTCAAACCTTTGACTTCTCAGTCATCGTTAAACTAGATACACGAGCATGCAGCCTCAGTCCACGCAGCTTTAGGTTTGTCGATTTAATTTTACTCTCTTCCAACGCCTCGGATAGATAAGTATTACTATCGTAAAAAAAAAAAATTAAACTTAGGATTTTGATATAGTTCGAAGTCACAGTAACCTTGAACAACGTGACATCATGGCACTAGTGTCACTGTAACCTCAAACAACGTGACATCATGACACCAGTGTCACCATCACTCCGACTAATTAGGAATGAAATGTTAGTTGAGCGTATATTAAAAGTTATTCATTTCATAACAATGATTGAAACATGTAACCGATATAAATGTATGGTCGTTTTTGATCCAATTCCAGGCATAAGAGTACACAACTCTATTCATGCCCTCCTAAGCCGCTCTTACAATGTCCTTATTTTCACAAGATAAAGTAGTGCAAAGTGTTCATCTGCGCATGCGTCAACGACTGAACTAGAACGAACATAGGCATATCTTGCCAACTTCGAAACCCAACAGTTACGTGTCGCTCTTTGCTTGGACAAGGACACCCGCTCCAGTGGCAGTATGGTCTAAAACGCTACTCTCGCAATAGACTAAACTGCCGATGATCAAGGTTCGAATCTCTGTCGGGTATATTGAGGGGGATTTTCCCTAAAATGGTTTTTTTATCCTCTCACCACACAAATCCCTAACACCATTAACGTAATTAGTAAATAAGCGTATAACCCAAATGGTTAGTAAAACGAGCTGCTAGGAGAAAAAAGGACACCATTTTAATATTTATGAACGAAGACTGTCCTGTTTAGAGCCAAATAAATACGCGTTAGCAGTGGCAAAGAATCCCGGACGTTAAGTGTTGAATACACAGAGAAAATAGGTGAATCCATTAAAATAAAAGAGAAAAAAACCGTTACTAAATTGAGAGCATTCTGGATGATTTCATTTCTGTTTTTGCTTGTGCCTCAGATTACGAGCGTAAGGAGTGATAAAGTAGTTGTACAGGATGTTGGGGAGGGGGAGGGGGGCTATATACAACTTGCTTTACGCGCCGATTACAGGAAGCTTGTTTATTAGGAGCAGTAGTGGTCGATATTGGTCGCGCGGTTAGGCACTAAACACACCACCTCGCACTCAGTACGACAAGGGTACAAGTCCAGTTCCACCATATATCTCGTGTACTGCACACTTACATAAACACATAAACACACAAACACATCTAACAGAAACATAGTTTTTGATGGCATGGTTAGCTATTAATACACCTGTAATTTACCAACCAAGCGTAGTGAAATCCTATTTTAGCTTGACCGTTTGGAATTTCGTCTGTTCGGATATTTGTTCAAATTATTTCAAATGTGTAGCAGGGATATGTTTCGAACCTAGGTCTAACGAAGTATTCACATGGCATTTCGTTTTGCATAGTCACCTTTTATGTAAGAGATATGTGGATTGGACGCCATCGATTCAACTAGAAGGAATTGTAAGCGGATGGATTGGGCACCTTATAATAGAGTATTGATTAAAGATGAATTAAAAAGTCACTAGCAAACTATATATTTCAGTATAAGCCATCCAGCTGAACGCTAGCTACTCTGTAGAATATGTATGAGGTGAAATATGAAATTAATTCTTAGTGGGGTAAGAGCAAGGTTAGGTTAGTTTATGTTACGCTAGGTTAGTTTAAGCTAGAATTGCCCAATCCACCTTGTGAGGGAAATGTTGGTGGAATCCTGGAGTAAAAGCAGTCCACCTACGCCCGATGCAGAAGATAGAATTTGAAGCAGACGTGTCAATATAGTTTTATCATTAAGGCCACATTGAATATAAAAAATAATGAGTGGGCCACATTTAAAAAAATACATGCTTATCAATCTCCTGAGCAAAAATAACTATTAATTATTACCTTTTTGTTACAAAAAGAAAATGAATATGGAATTAAATAGTGAATAGTATATTTAACCAGAAATGTTTGTAGTCATGATCTAGCATTCTTGAATATGTTGCACATTTGAGAAAGTTTATGAGTTTTATGTTAAGGAATTACATTCAAAAACGATGTGTCTGTATGATATTTATGAAACTAAAAACCGGACTTTATTGTGAGTAGGTTTATCTTTAGGCCTGCGGGCCGCACGATATCATGGATGTGGACGCAAGTCTTACGCGACTAACTTATAGCATTTTTAAGGAGTGCGAAACAATTTAGGAAAACCTACTTCAACAAATTTCACAGGGACTTAAACCTATATCTCCCCATAGCCAGCAAACCAGACCAGACAGTAATGTCACCTATTTTTAAGCAACCATAATTTGTGTTTACGTTTATAAGTACAATATGCAAGTTATATTTAATATTTCAATGTGAAAAGACTACCTCACGGATAGTCAGGTGTGTCAAGTGTTTGATTTTCCTTTCTGTTTGAATTGGTCTAACACTTTACTACGAATATACCGCCCCAGAATGAAAGTGTCGTTAACTCCAAAAAAAATCACTATTTCGCGTAACAAATATCCAGGGCTTGAAAAAAAATAGCCTTGTCTGCTAGCCTGTGGCGAGGGAAAATTTTTGATTGACGAGTAAAAAAAATATAAGTTTTTAATCCTTAATTTTGCTATGGTGCAGCTGGATATTTCATAGGTTATCCTCTCGATGTGACTACATAACGACTTTTGCAAGATTATTATCGATATTACGGTTCGAATAGATCGTACATAAGTTATGGATATGAGTACATAGCGACCCTCGCAAGATGAATGTCGATATTACTCTTCGGCTGAAGCGGAGATAAGCCATTGATATGACTAGATATCGATATCACCTTGCGAGAGAATCGCTAACTTATTACGGTTCGAGGGCGATTTAAAGTCAGATATAAGTCAGGGTTGCCAATATTGAAGTCGTTAGGCCCTCAAAACACAACGAAAACAAAGAATCGCGAGTAACATTTGGCGCGTCTTGTCACAAAACAATAGGTTTCCTCCTCCCCNCCCCCAAAAAAAAACACAACGGTAATACAATATATTTTGGCTTGGTAGGCGTGTTACGTTGAAATAAAAGTGAATGAGTGCCTAGTTTAAATATGTTAACAAAACTTGCGTGGCTACGGTCCGATCATACTGACCGCGGACATTTTTGACTGACTGGTGAGCCAACCTACAATTTTTAAAGCCCTTCACATATCACTAGAATAGATTTTTTTGCTCTTTACATTAAGAATAGTGTCGTATATCTAAATATATATATATATATATATTATATAATGAGCTAGATCTAAAACATTAGTGTTCTATTTTTGAATATGAACATGCTGTGTAGAAGAAGACTGTATTATCTATGTTACGACAGTATTATTCCAGAAAGTATTAGATTGTGCAACTTTTTAGGTTCAGAAGAAAATTGTCGTAATTATACTATCAATGTTCTGCTCCAAGTTAGTTTTATTTTATTTGGCAGTTTGCAGCATAGTTATAAGTGAATTGTTGAACCGTTTTAGGAATGAAGTCTGCTACTCATATGTTCAAGATAAAATATATTTTATTAATACTTTAAAGGTGAAAAGTATTGATATGTAGAATGGAAAAAACCAATTAAAAAGGTAATTATTGGGAGTTGATGAAAGAGGAGGATTCATAAAAATCAATCAATCATTTCACATGATTTAAAAGAGAATGTCAGACAATACATTCAGTAATTTGATCCAGTTCAGTTCCATTATTTAAGACAAAAAAACCTATTTGTAGTATCTGGATGATATCTGACAACAAAAGAAATATACATATCATACTAAGCTAAATGGTGGCAAGAAACTGTCCGATTTGTTAAAAGAAACCTCCACGAAATAATGTCTAGCATTGAGTTTAGTTAGGGTGTTTTCAATCCCAAAAAAATATCATAATGCCGAGTGTGAAGTTTGTAAAAATTCTTGATTGGATGAGAAGATTTTACAGCAATAAAAATACAGAAGGTACTTATTTGAAGGAAAAATAGATCATTGTCAAGAAGGAAGGATAGTCTTGAATAATAAACAAATGAAGAAATTAAGGTCGGCTTCTAGCCACTTATAGGGACATTTCTTGTTGTAATTATCAAAGTAAATTTGACTGTTAATGATATTAGTAATAAAATGGGCCACCTATTCATGTGGGATGAAACATTAGCCAAGCGGGTAATCAACAAAATAGGAAGCTGCATTTTTTAGTTTTTAAAATCTGATGAATGGATTGGAAAGGATATTATTTCTTACAGCGACGTGTGAGGTAACCGAATCATAATTATGTAACTTCTATGTAACTATTCATAGTGAATGGTCTCAATATTCCTTCAATAGCACACCAGATTTACAACAGGCCACACTCGAAACTAAGGTGACTCAACGCATTCTTGCATTGAGAAACAAAAGAAATGTGTGGGAAGAAGTAGCCCTGTCCACCTAGGTACCCAGTGAGTGTATTCCAGTGATTAAGATTAATATTATTACTATTATTATTATTAGCACCGCGTCTTACTACCCGTTCGGGTTGTACGCACTTACGCTAATGTGTAATGGTAGGGTGATTGTGAGATGAAATGAAGGGCCTACAGTTTAACGTGGAATCCGAACCACGGTGGAGGCCTGGCATTCCCCACATTCACAAGATGTCTTGTCAGAGGTGAAGGAAGGGTTTGGTAATCAGATTCACAATCAATTAATGTGGGGATAAAGTCGAAACAGAATTAAAATATAGAGAGAGTGGAGAAACTATTATATAGTATTTTTTTTATTTACATATTTTATTTATGGTATATTTTATAATATTACCATTTTAAATTTGTTTTCGCTCTGCTGAAAACTAATATTTTTGGAGTTGTGACACTCATTCTGGGGGTGATATATTATAATAACGCGCTTTGAGCTTCCTCTTTGTAGTAATTTCGACCTCTAGTGGCCTGTCTGTTCCCACTTGACGTCTATAGAGGGTAGATTAACTAAACTAAGGAGAGCGAAACTTTTCGAGATTGGATGATACATTTTAGAGAAATACTTTCTTTCGCGTCTCTATGAGAATCTTAGCAGTAAAATTAACCAATAGAATTCATGATCACTAATTATAGATATGCACTATAAGTCTATATCAGTATACTTTTGATATCAACCTTGGTGATACTGGGGTAAAATTCTAGCCTCAGGACCTTCCCCGGCAAAAGTGGTAGCTCTTTTGCGCTCATTCACAGAGATTCAGTGTGGAGGGCAACAGGGAACCACCACACTTTCCGAACTCCCTAGTACACGGAGTTTCTACCAGATGGTGCAGGCAGCACTAACCAGCCGATGGGTTGAGTGCATTATCAGCTCCAGGTGGATAAGAATCCCATCAAACCAACCCTCGGGCTATTGACTTAAGAAGAAGAAAATAGTTTTAATACGAGAGAAACGGAGACGTTTATTTTTAACGTGCATGGGTCTTACTACCCCTATGAGCTATTCGAAATTCAATAGTTGAAAGCATTTCTAAAAAAACATCTCTTCTATTCTTCTGAAATGTTATAATAAAGGATTCACTTGCAGACTAGTTTGGAAGTAATGATAAACACATACTCTCGCTACATCTTCATAATATAGAAAGATTGGTTGGGAGGGGAGGGGGGGGGGCGGAGGAACTTTGATAAGCAGTAAATGTCGCGTACAAGGGATATTTTCTTGCCTGCCGTAAGTTCAACAGCCCTAAAATAGACTAATTCTAATATAGGGAGAAGTTTTATCACTCTTAGTCGCCATAAAGTCTACATGACATAAACTTGTGGTGGTGCTAGCAATTTCCAAAAACAGTTAAAAAATAAAAAGCCCCACATTTCCTAAATATTCTTAATAAAATATTGAAGAACAAATTGTGGTTTGATTGCCTTAGGAAGAACCTTCAAGAAGATTTAGAATTAAACTTTGGGTGTCCAACATTGAAAGTAATTATTATATATTATTATTATTATTATTATTGTAGGTCTAGTCAAGTTTTGAATCAAGAGATAAAGTCTTTTCTGTGTCAATCTGGCACTTGGTTGAGGCTTGCACAAAAAAACTAACTGTAAATTTGTTTTTATTTGTCGTCGGCTCTCGCTACCCATTCGGGTATGAGCACATTTATTAGTTTCGCTAGAATGTCAGAGTTTAGGAAGGTATGATTTAAAGGAAATAAACTAGGGCTGGTCCAATAAGTCCTTTTGCAGATATTGCCGATAGCGATAACGATTTTTTTTGCAATATTACAAAAATGTACAGTAACAATACTCGAAAACAAGAGTTATCTAATTTTGTCACGTTTATACTTTTCATGATAACCAACAAAACAAAAAAAATGCCACGACAGGCATTACTAGTTTTGTTTTTTATTAAAGTACAAATAGAAATATTCTCAGCCAGTGAGAAGTTTTTTCTTTGCTGTTTGTTATATTATTAATTTTCAATCAAATGATCAATTAATTCTCAGTTAAACAACAAAAACTAAACAACTATTTACAACAGTTGTAAGTTGGTACTTCGACATTACGCCTGAACGCGCTCTAAGAACTGATCTCAGGGAGTGCTCAGTGAGCGATCGATAGAGCGGATCTTGGAGCGCTCAGTAATCGGCATGCAGCCGACGTCACGCATCATGAAGAAAAGTAAAACATGTGATTACTGAACGCGGTCCTGTGCAGCTAGCCCCTAGAGCACGCATACCACAACAATGATACGTTATCTTGGACGTATTAGTTGTTTTTGTTGTGTGAATGAGTTACGGTTTGGTAAATAAAATATAGTTTAGTCAATTCAGCTAAAGGAAAAAATAGGGGGATATAAAGTATAAATAACTCAAATCCAAAACAAAAAAATATTTAAATATAAAGCCAAATACTGTGCGCGGGCCTCGGCTCGTAATGAAATATGTAGGTAATATTTCATATTAGGTTGGTATAAATACGAAGTATTTTTAATTTTGTTTAAATCCACAGCAAATAAAATCATACTGGCCCACCTAATATTGCTTTTGATAGTGTTTAACTTTGTTACTTGAGGAAATCTTTATCTCGAATATATTTATCAGGTATTTCATAGTTTGAAATAAGCCTTAAGTCAGATAATATTGAATGGTTTACTTTGTTTAGAATGTTGGGTGAGCTGTTTATTATAAAATAACATATCTAACGCAAAATTAAAGAATTTATATTGGTATGCAAGATATAGTATTTAAATATTTTTGTTTGAACTATGACATATATTTTTATGACTTGAGAATTTAAAATATATCTATAGATTTTGAATTATTGGCTTAAAATATATGCATGGTAAAAAACCGACTATCCTTGGCCGGTTGAGCAAATATCGGCCGATATATCAACTCGGTTATCGGCATCAGCCCAGCCCTAAAATATATCCATATTTCCGTGGAGGAAAAATGAAATACAATTTAGGAAAAAACAATCCCAGCCCACCCGACCGGGATTCGATCTATAACCTCCAGCAAGGGTGATTGACTGTCCAAGCTCACATCAATAATTTGTGTGTTTGCTGTTTATAATAAGCCCTATAAATATTATATATATATATAACACACACACACACACACACAAACACTAAGTTTCAAAGTTTCGTTTGCGATGCCAAACAACTAAATGAACTGAGAAGTAGTTAGTCACAAGAATGAAAGCTTAGGTTTGACTAAGACGTCCAAGTTTGATCTACCATCTACATAAATTCTTCCTCTACCCCTAAATAATGGTTTTACATATCTCCTTTCAGATGAAAACCAAAGAAGTTTATTTCAACAATCTTCCTTAAACATTATTTGTCCTTGATAGAATAAGCCAATACACTTTAATTAGAGCGTATCAGCTAGGAAAACAAAGCCTGTGTGTCATACTCTATGTATAGTCTACACCCCTGGCTATTCTCGCACGCAGGCCTCGTGTTTGTGCCGTACTCTACCTACAATCTACACCCCTGGCTATTCTTTACGCAGGCCTTGTGTTTGTGTCATACTCTACCTACAGTCTACACCCCTGGCTATTCTTTACGCAGGCCTTGTGTTTGTGCCATACTCTACCTACAGTCTACACCCCTGGCTATTCTTTACGCAGGCCTTGTGTTTGTGCCGTACTCTACCTACAGTCTACACCCCTGGACTATTCTTTACGCAGGCCTCGTGTTTGTGCCGTACTCTACCTACAATCTACACCCCTGGCTATTCTTTACGCAGGCCTTGTGTTTGTGGCGTACTCTACCTACAGTCTTCACCCCTGGCTATTCTCGCACGCAGGCCTTATGTTTGTGCCATACTCTACCTAAAGTCTATACCCCTGGCTATTCTCGCACGCAGGCCT
Source organism: Timema shepardi (assembly GCA_902151425.1). Lineage (NCBI taxonomy): Eukaryota > Metazoa > Arthropoda > Insecta > Phasmatodea > Timematidae > Timema > Timema shepardi. Next base: position 108,033 of record CABFVX010001771.1, read on the forward strand.
TGTGTTTGTGGCGTACTCTACCTACAGTCTTCACCCCTGGCTATTCTCGCATGCAGGCCTTGTGTTTGTGCCGTACTCTACCTACAGTCTACACCCCTGGCTATTCTCGCACGCAGGCCTTGTGTTTGTGCCGTACTCTACCTACAGTCTACACCCCTGGCTATTCTCACACGCAGGCCTTGTGTTTTTAGCTATAAACAATATCCACTAGTATACACTAGCCCCGTGGCTTCTTTGGTGCTGACTGACAGCTCACAGCTGACTTCTGACAGTCAACATTTAGGTATATGCCTACATTTTGACCATCAGAAGTGACAGCTGCTAAACACATGATTTTTGCAGATCATATGGTTCGGCGTAGGGATACATACTTTGGTATGGTAACTTTTCAAACCCATAAGAAGTCAGCTGTGAGCTGTCAGTCAGCACCAAAGAAGCCATGGGGCTACTGTAAATTGGAAGAAAGGCAAGTTTTTCAAACAACTCAAGACAAATTGCAAGCTCTTCGGGAATGTTACCTATTTTTGATCAATACATCTATTTACAATAATTGGCTTTTTTCTGTATGTATTTTAATTAGTGTTTTATGAAGAGTGTGAGTCAATCTACAGAATGCAACTATTCACACAACATTGTTACTCTAGTAAAAGCTAGACTAGTATGTAAACTCACTCGTTGCCGGGGTTCCTGGATCTCCATCTGGCCATACCAGCCCTGGCCATATCTCACCAACAGCTCACTCAACTAGCGACCTCTGGAACAAAACAACACACTCTCAATATCAAACCAGGGTTCCTGGATCTCCATCTGGCCATACCAGCCCTGGCCATATCTCACTGACCGCTTACTCAACTAGCGACCTCTGGAACAAAACAACACACTCTCAATATCAAACCGGGGTTCCTGGATCTCCATCTGGCCATACCAGCCCTGGCCATATCTCACTGACCGCTTACTCAACTAGCGACCTCTGGAACAAAACAACACACTCTCAATATCAAACCGGGGTTCCTGGATCTCCATCTGGCCATACCAGCCCTGGCCATATCTCACTGACCGCTCACTCAACTAGCGACCTCTGGAACAAAACAACACACTCTCAATATCAAACCGGGGTTCCTGGATCTCCATCTGGCCATACTAGCCCTGGCCATATCTCACTGACAGCTCACTCAACTAGCGACCTCTGGAACAAAACAACACACTCTCAATATCAAACCACTTTAGACTTCACATAACTACTTATCACGGAATTACCAATCACATAATAATAGTTAGATTAACAAAATATACAAAGTTTGGTAAGATGCGGGTATAGCTTTACTATTATAGTATAAGATGCAGTCTTATTTTAATAGGAACCCCGTTATTTGGAAACTGGGAACCCAAGTTGCCCACCACAATGGCTGAAATAAAAATATTACAATTTTATTTATTTAATTATTGAGTTTAATTAGTAACGTAAAGATTAATTATATATAGTAATGCGTAAGGAATATTAATGGACATTTTTGATGAGTTTTACAACTAATAAATCAATGGTTACTTTAAATAGATTTTGGTGATCGAAAGTGGACTTCCTATAAAAATTAGCGTTTAATAAATGGTCTAATTAATAAATCCAAATATATATATGTGACAGTTCTTTAGTATAAAATAAAGCCCCAAATAGGATATCTAGCTATCTGGCGCCCTGAAATAATATAAAGTACTTTAGCACACCATCAAGCGACATGCGAACGCCAAAAATGTTAAAATTCGAATAAAAAGCAGACGGTGTCACAAATGTATTACTTAAAAGTTGAAATGAATTCACTGTAAAAAAAAATCATCAAAAGACATTCATAATTTTGTTTCAATTGTTTACATTTTAAAATGCATACCAGAGAATATGCTTCGTGAAATATTGAATAAAACTGTAGAATTGAAATTCACTTTAAAAAAACAAACACTAAGGAACGAAACACGGTTTCAAAAAGATAAGACACAAAACTAAATATAATTAACAACGTAGTAAAAGTGGTTTCATTTCCGTAAATGGAAGAAACGAGATAAAATGAGAAAGACGAGAGAGGAAAAAAAACCCGAACAAAAACGTCGGAAGACAAAGAGTTATAGAAAAAATGTTGGCGAGTTTCTGTTAATGTGCATCTGGCGTGATTTGATGTCGGGGACGAGAAGTGTGAAACTCGTCTGCTCAGGTCCAATTAATTAAAAATAATGTTACTTTCACACGGATCCTTTCAAAACTTTGTTTATATAAATCCAAGGCTGCCACTACTATCTTAATACAAAGTTGCCCGTGATTCCCAGGCTATCCAGCAGGAATTATAATTTTTTTCAAACACTTTATAGAATAAAGGATTGTAATTTAATTTGTCATAAAATTGACTATTTATTGTGAATGTCATGTCATTGGTGTGCAGAACAGTATGATTTGATCTCTCTTTCTCTCTCATATATATATATATATATATACACATAAAAAACCGTTGTTACGTAAACCAATATTTAAATGNGTTCGAATCTGCTCGCTTGTTTCTTAAGCTTGCCTCTTCTTCATTGTCAAGGCTTTCCAGCAAAAACTTTCAGTGTAATGCCCCAAATTCTCAAATATGCCAGTATTATTTTAGTTTTCTTTGGTTGATATTCCTGTGTTTTTTCCGGTTGTTTCCGGGCAATAAAATTCCCCTGTATTTCCCAGGTGTGTGAGCACCCTGGAATCTTCTGACGATTGTTTGTATGTGCTCCCAAATTATCCGCATATTTACGAATGTGGCATACATTTGAGAATGGAATAGTTTTAAATGAATTATTATTATTATTATTAGCACCGCGTCTTACTACTCGTTCGGGTTATACACACTTACGCTAATGTGTAATGGTAGGGTGATTGTACACGGTGGAGGCCTGGCATTCCTCACATTCACAAGATGTCTTGTCAGAGGTGAAGGCAGGGTTTGGTAATCAGATAAATCTTTGCCACGACCAAGGATAGAACCCCGGCCGCCAGCACAGAAGTCTGACACCTTACCCCTAAACCACCAGGTCACATTTTAGATGAAGTGTACCTGCATTTCAGTGGAGGTAGATTGCAAGATCGTTAAGAAAATAAACACCTCAGTACACTTAGCCGGATAACGAACTTGGTTTCCCTGTCACCGGCAAACCAGACAAGGCGAGAGAAGCACTTTGTTCGAGTGCCAGCCGGCGTGAGTTTCAAAATAAGGAATCAGAATCATGTCAAATTTGCGGCCCATGATTCTGTGTGGCCCGCGACCCTTTTTATGAACTAAAATACAATGCGGACTGATTTTACTTTTTATCGAAGTTGTAAAAATACACCATTTGAGATTATTGACATTTGCAAATCAATAAATATTTGGGGAACTCTAATGAGTTATGTTGGTGACCCGAATTTTTACTCTTTACTCACCAGAGATGGATTCCCAAAAATCGTTCAATTTGCGCGCAAAATGTGTTCAATGTTTGTCAGCACGCGGAGTGATCGTGACTTACGGAAACAATTTTGTTATAAATTATGAAAGTGACTTTAACACAAGATTTACACCATTGTTGCGAATTAAAAAAAAGTATTATATTTCTGGGAAAAACATAGAGTATCTCTTAACATTCTAGATAGTAATATCCTTTCATCTTGTGATATAATGATTTTAGAACTAAATTTACTTGGCTTAAGATGGTGACCATGTTTAATGTTGTTAAATGTGAACCCCTCGGTATTTTCGATTTTAAATGTAGCCCTTGTGATTAAACGAATCTGAGATCAACGCCTTTATATGAATGAGTCCTCCGAATTTATTGTTAAAATAACCCTCCAAGGAAAGGTACAGTTCACAGAGTACTTTTCATAAAAAACAACAACGTATTTTTGGTCTCAATAGTGATAGCATTTAATTGTGTTATTTGTGTTATTATTTTATAGGTATTATTAAATCTATCAAAAGTTACATCTGCAGATAACAGGAGATAGCGCATGAATACATAAAAGTAGATCTAGTAGCTTTTCTAGTTGTCAGACAAGTATAATGATACTGATTTGGACCCCTCTCATATATTTAAAAAGTTATGGATGAAGTGCATTTTTCTTTAAAATATTGCATGTAAAATATCCTTTCAATACTTCATCCGTGGAGAATCACGCGCTCTTCAGAAATAATGTCAAAGGATTACACCATTTAAACTTATTTTTTCTTAAAAAAACCAACAACTCCGTAATGTTTACCAAAGAACCAAGTGGCGCTAGCTCCCTCTACCCAATAGGAAGCTAGCCTTCACAACAACTGTCGACAGGACGCTTTCGATTAGTAGGTTTTGACACTGGTAACGAGTGGTTCAAGGGTTCATATATACAATTTATTAACAGTGTCAGTTATAGAGAGTAGTCACATGAATCTACACAGAACAGTGAACAACATCACACAATATCTTTGTAATCAAAGACAGTAATATTCTGTGCCGGTAAAATATATAGTTGTAATATAACAAAAAAATCATCTGCGGTTCAACGAAACTGTATCATATAAAATCATATCTTGAGTGCCGAAGATAAAATCACTTTAATAAATCGGGTGCAACATTAAAGGTCTTATTTATTCAATTAATATATCACATAATAATTCCGTAACGTAATACATGGCGCTCGATCACGGGGCTATAAATACCAATTATCTCACAATGCCGAAATATCATACCGCTTTAATTAGTGCTCGATCACGGGGCAATTATCAGCTAACTAAACGATATTACTTCAATCGGCGCACATCACCGACGCGTAACTTTATAATTGGCGCCCAACGTGGACCGATTTATTCAATAACATAATATTTGGTGCAACGTGGGGCCATAACGTTGCACAAGGAAGGAGCTTCCTATTACAATTGCACTATAAGATGGCAAGATAGATGTAGGTTAAATAGTACCTCCTAGTACACTCTTGTTTTAAATGATGGATCACAAACCTTGCCTTAAACTATGAGTGAATAATGACCCTGGGCATGGGACAGCTTCTGGAGAGCTCAATGGTAAGAGCATTGGCGTACTAAAACAGGATGAACAGGGATCGATTCCCGTGAACAAGTCTCACTTTTCAATTCAAAGAAAATATTGTTTCTAAGTTTCGATAAAACATATCTTCACTTAAGAACATACAGCCAAAGGCAGTGTGAGATGTATTTCAGAAATATATTCTGTTGTTATTTAAGTGAACTAATATATTAAACGTTATCGTTTTCAATATATCACAGTGTGTTATAAAATTACATTTTCAACGAAATTATAAACTTTTTATCATTGTAGGACCTACTAGAAACTTTGAATATCCCTTTTATGTTCTCAAAGTGGTGAAAACCAAAGTAGTAAACCAACTTTTTCAGACCATAAAAAGTTTTTCGAAAAGTGTATTTGGTTTTTCAACTCCGAATAAGAATGACATTTCGATCCTGAAAGCCGACCAGTGCGAGAGGGAATAATTTATATGGACCGAGGTATCAAACAACTGCCGTCAACCAAACCCATATCACACACCTGGGGGCAACAATGCGCATAAATAATGCATCAACCAGTTACATTCACTGCACGGGTTCCCAGAACACTGTTGAACTGTTGGAATATTTCCTCGAAAATACATTCAGCTTCACAACGACGTAAATTTACATGACACTGTTAAAAAATGGAATAAAAAGTGTGGAGGAAAACTCAGTGGTTCCCGCACGAGACAAAAGATAGCGTGAATTAATTAAGAGTACCAAAAAGTACCTTATGGTGTGAGATTCATTCAGCTTGATTATGTATACAAACCGGCACTGTTTGATGGACTGACATTACTGATGTTGAAATATTCAGTTCCTCCTTTCTTTATTTCCTCGTCTCTCAGACTAGCTGCCGTTCTGGCGCCGTCCGTTTTGATAGGATATTTCTTAAAGGTGATGAATGGATTATGGCAACAAGATGTTCATTTTAAATTACTTTCAGTTTGCCGTAAGATTTATTACAAGGACTGGCTAATCGCCAATTGAGAGCATAGTAAGAAGGACGAAAATATATTATTTTACTTCGAAATAAGCCAGCATTCGCCTAGAGATAGGCTTGACAGACATACTTTAGAAATCTAAAGATGTATATTTCTACAGAGTATTAACTACCCGTCCGGACTATACGCCTATTTAGTTGAGGTATTTAACGTGCACTTTATGAATCGACTGAATATATCAGCACACGACTTATAAACTAACTTAAATCTAGAACAGACACAACAACCAACCATTAATTCGGTGCCTGCTCCTACATAGAATTTGAGTGATCCCACTTCGGTGCATAGCTTAAAGGTTAGGTTAAGTTAGGTTAGGTTGATGAATTGATGACCGTAGAAGATAGAAGGTATGTTGTAATCCTTCCCTTGCATCCCGTGTGATATGCTGTTAAGTAGTTTAAGGTATTCTTGTTAACTATTTTATTTCATATTCATAATCGTCGTAGACAAAGATAGGTTTGCCTCTTGTGGTTTCTAGGGAGCTTATCACTCGGTCCCTCGTTCTTCCAACCGATCAACACCGGCCTGATCATGATCGACAGGTGCCGATCTGGGATAAAAGGTGTCTACTTTTAAATGTGTACTTAATTATATTTTATCAATATTTGACAAAGCGGGAGTAAGCCATTAATTCAGTGTGAAAGGAGAAACCAGCATTTCACAAATTATTATTATTTTTTTGCCAAAATGTGAATCGAACAAGGGATCCTTAACTTAATATACTGTTTTTACTGATGAAATTAGATGTATCACATTTTTCAAACCTATTAAAGGCAAGTGTATGATTTTTATATGTATTTGCACTGTCTAACAAGATGGCCGGGCTATCCACATTTAACTACGCTATTGGAGTAGGACTGAGGAAGAGGCATTCAGAGGAAATATGTGTAGAGGGAGAGTGAGAAAACTATTTAACTAAACACACTCGGTATACACGACCGGGATTCACACCTTGGGCACCCGTCACAGGCACACGATGATAGAAGAGATTCACGTTTAGCCTCTATGCGCTATATTACATACATAAATGTTTTCAAACGATGTGACATGAGTTTATAGTTTATTAGATACATGTATGTTTATTGAGCTTGATATGTTTATGTTATGGGCAAAAGCCGAAATAGGGCAGATCGCAATTTGGCCGGGCAAGCAGAAATTTCCAAATAAAAAATATAAATGCAATACAAACGGCATAAAATGCAATTCAAAGTATCATTCCTCCATTCTGTGCAGCATAAAATGAACGGTGAGTCAATCTATATTAGGTTTTTATAATTTATTTATTGTATTTATCATTAAACATTTTTACCCCTTGTAATTTTTTAGCTCTATTACATAATTATAATTATTTTACTTAATTTATTTTAATCTACTAAAATGAACATCTTTCTTATTGATGACACATTTAATTCAGTAGTTTCTTAATTTTTTAATAAATTTTGGTATGATCTTAAATTTAATCTAATTAAATTGTAATGTTTTGCAAATACTTTTTAATTTGATTTATTCTTTACATTGTCGAAGCCAGTCTTTCATTTTGTGGAATGGTCTGTCCCGTGATGTAGTTTTATTCCAATTATTCCCAATTTTATTGCTAATTTTAGCTAGAAGCTCTTGAGATGGGTTTTAAGACATGCTAAAATATGAAAAAAGTGTCATGATTGTTTTATAGCTCATCAAATGAGTTTTGAAACAGTTCCCAAAACAGTATTTACAAAAGCAATGAATGGGCCCTGATTATTTCCTTTTTTTTCTACGTATATTCTTTCTCAGTATAAGCAGAATCACAGTAAAAGTAGATCTTTTCCCACGTTCATATTCACTTGAAGATTGAATTCTACTTGTAGAAATAGCTAATGTAAACAGGACTTCAAACGAATTCTACTCATAGAAATAGCTGGTGTAAGCAGGGTTTCAAACTTGCGTAGGTAGGACATCGAACCCACGCACGTAAGCAGCGCCACCGAAGCCTGTGAGTGGCATTGTTGAAGCGCTTCTCAGAAGCGTGTGAAGGGGCTTTTAGGGTTAGTAGACTCAAAAATGAAAAAGAACAAACAATTCTGAAATCAATTGAAATGCAGAACATTTAAAAAATAAAACAAAAACTTTTATTAAGAAAGAAAACATTAACGTCAACAATGAAATAATATCATAGCATAGAGATGATACCATCTATATAGCCATAAGTAAGTATCCAGCAGCACTTTTAAAAAGTCAAGTATTTCTACTGCCGGGATTTAAAACCCGACCTCTTCGTCACTATTATAAAGTATCTTGCGAGTCTTAAGTAGCAACATCCGCAATGAGCACCAGAAAGAGCTAGATGATGACGCAGTAATTTAATTAATTATTGTGTTGATCAAGTGAACGCCTTTAATCAATTTAGAGCAGGTATTTTCAACTTAAAAGTACCGCGAGATTTTGAGGGGGGAGAAAGTTAAGAAAATATAATAAAGCAAACATTTTACCACAAAATAATGACAATAAAGAAATAGAAGAACGTTTTGTATTTTAGTGTTTCTCTGAATTGCACGTGCCACGGAACAAGATGTGAGATAATATTGTTTCCCTTTTGATGATCACATATTATTCTTTTTTTTTTGTGGTATTATTAATTTTTAGTGATCTCACATTATGATTTGTTAGTCTGCTAGTTAATTGATTTCCAAAGCTATTTTACTCTATAAATGTATTTATGTATTTCATTCAGTGTTTTTATTATTTATATCTTTTAATTAACTCAGTAAAGGAGTAGGCCTATATCAAATTGTTTATTTTAATTTTAAATAATTACAAAATTAAAAACATTGTTGATTGTTTAATATGCTACTATGATATATCTAATTTAAAGGAAATTAAAAAAATTGAAAAACCAAACTCTTTCGAAAATTCTTTCAAGGGTCCCACGAGATTTTAATCCCCTTCACAAGGGTGCCGCGAGCCTAGAAAGATTAAGAATCTCTAATTTAGAGGCCACAAACCTCGTCTTACTACTCGTTCGAGCTATCCACATTTAAATGCACTATTGTGGTAGGAATGAGGAAGCTATAATTGAGTGGAAATTTACCCGAATTTGCTTAGGAGGAGAATGGAAAACCATTTAATAATATCATCCACAGAACAACCTGTAGAGATTCGAGCTCAATCCTTCCCGTAATCATGAAACCGAACCAAGCGAGATTGACTTTTATTCCGCGTGCTCATCGATACGAGTAACAAATATGCTATTCTAAAAATAATGTTCATAGTCAGTTTTCGCTATTGAATATTTAAATGCCACAGAAACTTGTAATAAATTAATTTTACAAATAAATTAGTTGCTATATTTTAATTTATGAATTCAATTGGTGGGTCGAGTAAAGTGAGGCTTATTAATATAAACTATATTATTACTATTACTATTATTATTATTATTATTATTAATCTTTGTGCTAAAAGCTTTCAAAACAATAAGTGAAACACAGCAAGTGTCCCCAGCTGGAGTTAAACTCGTGCCTCTCAGCTGTTTAATTTCTGGAAACACAACTTGTGGCTCTGACCTGTAGGGAAAAGATTGAATGGTGGGCTATGCTTGTCTGAACGATTTATTTCTCTCGCTTTCCAAACATCACTTTTTGACCAGGGTTTTCTGCCTCACAGAAGATAATAATGTTTTGCTTATCTACTGTGTTAAGAGGACTAGAGTACTTTAATCACGCGGCAATTTTTGAGTGGACTGGTGGAAAAGGTCTTAACCTTGGAAAGACTTACAAATAAGTTGTTTAAAGCCAAAGCAGATATATTTAAGTGTTTTAGGAAAGGTAGTGTTCCTTGTAGGAGGTAATTTTGGGCCCCTGAATATGCGGAGTTGACCTGAAAATAATTAGCACGAAGATGAAACCAACGACATTCGCTCTTGAAAAATGTCACAAATAACATATTCAATGAAGATGGCATTACTGTTCACAAAGAGTGCCAGCGTATTTATATCAACCCAAAGGAAATCGAATTACATCTGAAGAATAATGTTAAAGGGTCAATCATACCTTCAAACGGAAAGCTCAAGCAGTTACTCTTGCTCATAAATCAGCAGTGAAGGTCGATGGAGACACCATACAAATAGACCCACAAGAAAGAATCGGTAATTCTTGTTTTTCTTTAGTAGAAAGGATCGTGGAGTTTTAATAATGTTCTTTTAGTTTTTGTTTTACATTAATTACTTATTATTCAATGTGATTTTATATAGTTATACATAAAATAATCCTAAAAGTCAGGATTGTGATTTCACCATTTCAAGATGATTTAGAAGGAAAAGGTAGAATAAAATAAGTTTTTTTATAATTTACTTAATCGGGGATTTGTATGTTTTTTTTTCAATTGTTAATTTTGTGTGTAACGGCCAACATTTTGAATATTAGGCTTAGGTCAGAAGTCTGGTCTTAAAATGTAGCACATAGATTCGACACATCTTCAATGCTAAATATTTTAGTTATACTTAATATTATTTCTATTTCTATTAACATTATTTGTGGTGTTGGGGAAAGAGGGAGAAGCGGGTCAAATACCCTGTTTGCCCCTCTCCCCCTTGGGTGCACCACTGCTTACAGCAAAAGATATGTGTAAATATCTTAGCAATAAACTAATGATGTAGTGATAGAGTATTAGTCCAAGATAATCTCCCCTATGTTAGTCAGAGTTTACACATATAAATAACTTCTGGAGCATAAATTCTAAAGTTGGAAGACTCGTTTGTTTCCAAGGTGTGAGATAAGTTAGGCTTTAAGAAATAGTTTTAATTGCAACGTAAGTTGGACAATCCACCTGATTCCCTCTCACCAAGATCTGATGAACGCTTGATCGATGTATCACTTCATTTTACTCTTATTATGATTGTTTGCTTTGAGTATTGCTAGCTGTGTGCTTTTAATTACACTAGGTTAATTGAATAGGATCTGTCTCTCTTATGCATTCAGAAATGTGCCCATACCACTCTTAGCCTCGAAATTAATATTTACTTAAATTTCTAACCATGTAGATATCATGACAATTTGAGGACCGCCTATTTGGTCTAGTGGTCATAGGTTCTGGATACGGACCCAGAGGTCCTGGGTTTGATTCCCGGTGTATCCATATTTTCCGGGAAGCAGCGGGTCTGGAACGGGTTAGATTCAGCCTAGAGTGGATAAATAAGGAACACCTCGAATAAAGTAGTAGTGGCTTCGGTATAGAAAGCCAAGCTTAATGGCTGGAGTCATTGTTGTGCTGACCACATGACACCCTCTATCCGTAAGAGTTGGCACTAATTTGCCAAACACTTTGGTAGCCACTCGGTAGGTATAGCCTGAATGTGGACTGACACCACGGAGCTACTTTTATTACATTTTGAGTGGATGGTAATCATCATTATGGATAAATAAAATAAGATTGAATATGGGAATGAGGGGTCAGGGGGGGCTCAAAATTTTCTAAGATAGCATACAGTTAAGTGGAAATAATAAAGGTTCGAGAACCACTGTTCTATAGGGACGAATCTTCAAATATATCCCTTGAAATAATTAATCCCTTGACGTTCTTGGACAACGGTGGTTGGGGGTAATCGAACCCCAAATATCCCCTGCAGTTTTTAGAGTACAGCATACCTATTAATTTTTCTCAGAATACACCCCTGGTTCATGCTGAAAAAATGCAGATGTAGTGATTGTTAAAATAGCTTTCGAGAGATCCAGCACAATAAAAACAGTAGTTATAGGTGAGGACACTGATTTGTTGGTGATGCTTTGCTTCCATGCAAATACGAAAAATGTTGATATCATATTCAAGCCAGAACCAAAAAGTGTTTCAGTAAATAAAACTAGAACTTGGAATATCAAAGCTCTGAAACATGAACTTAGTGTTGAGTGTTGTAAATATATTCTTTTTTTACATACGATTCTAGGTTTCGACACTACCTACCACTTATTTTGAATCGGAAAAGGGCATGCTGTAATTAAACTTTCAAACAGTGCTAATTTCAGAGGCTGTGCTTAGGTTTTCACGAAACCTAATAATTAAAGGAAAGATGAATTAGTTGCTTGTGAAAGAGCACTTGTGTATATCTATGGCAGCACAGAAAGTGAAACGTTAGATAACTTACGTAAGAAAATATTTTGTCAGAAGATTGCGGAGTCCATTACATTTGTTAAAGTCAAAAAACTGCCACCAACATCGGCAGCGGCTGTTTATCATAGTCTCCGAGTATATTACCAAGTGCAATAATGGAGTGGAACAGACAACCTGGATCCCACAGATTGGTGTTGGCACAAACCAGTGCTGGTACGTTCGCTCTGTATCAGACAGCACTCATTTCACTCGTGAATTGCATTCAATGAAAATGTAAAACCAGTTGTGGAACTAAATGTGGATGCCGAAACAAAGGATTGAAGTGTTCCGAACCATGTTTGGAATGCAGAGGTTTCTGCCTCAACAGTGAACACGTTTACAGCTCAGTGGATAACTTCAGTGAATTTGAGGATCATTATTTTTGAAATGCTTCGCTGCCTGAATACTTTTAGACATATTTACGTCACAATACAATCCGTGAATCAAATCAGTTTTATAATTTTAGTAAATGTTTTGATTGCAAATTGTATACTACCTATGTAGTTAATGATATGATATCATATATTGAGTATCTTATGTTGTCTATTTTATGGCTTATGCAGAAATTTCATTACAAATTAAGTCTATAATTCATTATTGCAAATTCTGGTAGCTACGTCCGGGTATATTTGGTATCATTGAAAAGGAAATTTCAATAGGAAAAATAAAGGTTTGGGATATAATTTAATTAACTGTGAAAGGCGAGTCAGTATTTCAATAAGTAAGAGTAAAAGTGTCATTTTCGGATACCATTTTGAAAAAACTGTGTCTTTCCACCAAACATATTTTGGTATAGTTTGGATATGTTGTTTATAGCATTTTTCAAGAACGAATTCCGTTGGTTTAATTTCAACTTTGTACTAATTATTTCCAGGTTTTGTTAATTTTTAAACTATATTCAGGCGCCTATCTACCGAGAGGAGACATAGGGTTTGGTATGTATATTTAAAATTTAATATTATGCATTTCAATTTTTTTTATGATATGTGATCAACAGTCTTTATTAATTTTTATTACTACGCTTCCTGGGATCCTGCGGACCACGTGATAGGCCACCACGGACCACCTAAGGTCCGGGGACCACGCCTTGACCAACAGCAATCTAGAGGAAGAAAATCATCATCTCATGATATCATTTTAAATTATCTTTTGAAGACCTCAGCCTTGGTCATGATCGTTGAGGCATTTTGCTTCACACGACGCCCGACCCCCTTTGAGAGAATTGGGTCTGAATTCCTGTTGGCACTAGACGAGATTGATGACACATATTTTACAGCTGTATAACGCGCCAGGTAGGACATTAACGAGGACTCTGACTTGACTAAGTGTGTGTGTGTGTGTGTGTGTGTGTGTGTGTGTGTGTG
>CABFVX010001771.1:123227-143503 GCA_902151425.1 Timema shepardi
ACCCCCCTAACCCCCCCCCCTTCATATCATGAACCATGATAGGAATGAATGAATGAATGAATGAATGTATGGAAGGTCATTCTTCCTACCATTCCTATAGTAAAATTCTGACAGGAGAAAAAGGACCTTCCTACTATAAATAAGCTAGAGGTGAGGAGCTATACATACATTGTGTTAATTTATACTATTTTAATCTTTCGAAACTTCTTCAAAAATAATCTTAACTAAGTCCCTTTAAAATGACAATTATAACCAATTTTTACAATTTTATTTGACACTCTTTCCTTTTCCAAACCTTATTTTTACGTACTAACGAGCGTACAGTGGAATTCAACAAGCTAAAAAAAAAAAGGAATTAATCTTTACTGTAAGATTAATTAATTTAGTCTTGAAATTAGTGGGGATGACTTTACCTTTATAAAGGTGATTTTGAAAGAAGTATTTAAGGCTACGGTACCCTAACAAATTGTTTGGGTACAAGACGATAGCCTTAACACCCAATTTTGGGTTTATAATTTAAATATAATTAAATATAAAGTAATGATTTAATAGCTAATATTTCGAAGTTAAATATTATTTGATATACAATTATTTAAATTATCGTTATTATTTTACATTAGGAGGATACTAGTGAATTTAGTAGCCACAAATTAAATATAAAATTTTATTTTCTCACAAATCATTTTGGCTCATATTTACTCTTAAGTTATCAGCTGACCATTTTGCTTACATTTCCTCCGAAGTACTCAGGTGTCAATTTTTGTCACGTTACCTCTGAAGTCCTGACCTGACCATTTCCCTCACGTTTAGATACTCAGCTGACCATTGGATGCTCACATTTCCCCTGAATCCCACAGTTAGGGATTCCCACTTTTAGGTGTTTATTTTTCAATTGTTTTGAAAGTTTCTAAAGTGTCAAATGAACGTTTTGCAGTCGTCCCCTTGACATGTACTGTATACACACGCAAACCTCTCAAGGACAACCCAAGAACGCCGATCAAAACGTTACGCAGAAAGTGTGTTGACGCAGAAGTTTTGTTAATTATGTTCAACCAACGGTTTCACGCAGGAGATAATCAAAAGGAAAATAAATTTAAAGGCACGGCTAGATGGGGGAGGGTGCAAACCATCGCGCAGTGCACGCAGATAATCGAGTTTTCTTAACCCAAGCCAGCACCCCTTCTACCCACCCTAGTGGCGAACATCCCTAATAAACTGACAGCACCAGAATTATTATTGTCATTACTGCAACTGCTGATTTATGAGAGAAGTACGGAGTAACACCATAATTCACTAACGGCACATACTAATAATTAACTGTTTTAATGGATAGAAAGCTAAGGAGTTACAGATAAACCAGAAGACTTGGAAGGAACACGCGATAATTCAATCGACAAGGAACACGGACTATGTAGGAATTAATTTCGGTACGCTTCTTACTTGCATCTTACAAAATGCATAGAATGACTTGTCAGTTTAATGTAAGACTCCGCTATGTCCTTCACAAATGCTTGTAAATGCCCGATGGTTTTAACAAATCAAAGAAAGGAGATTGTATCTATTATTATCTAATCAACAAAACCAAATATGTAATCTGAAGCCATATTATTTTGCAAAAGCAAACATGACAATAATTGCTTTTATTTACGTTCTACCAAATTATTAAATCAATTTTTAATTTATCATAAATAATACATATTGTAATCCTGAAATTTTTCTACCTCGATATTATTACGAATATTGTCTGTCTATACCTGGAATTACAGTTGAAACGGTTTAATGAATTTGGTTTAAAGTTTATAAGCGGATGTTATATGCTCACATCTCAAGTCGAGACTGTGATTTTTATTCTAGTTATAAAGTCACGGGATATTTTATTAAAGAGTAATTTTTGAAATTCAAAAGTGCTCCAGAAATGGCTTTAATGATTTTGTAAAATTTTACTTTTTGGGGGAATTTTGCATAATAAATAGCAATAAAGGTGTATTCTTTTTGGGGTGGAGGAGGGGGGGGGGGAGGTATAAACATTAATTTAAGAAAGGTTTATCGTTGTTTTGAAAATTCAAAATTCTTCAAAAATGGCAGTCAGGATTTTGCTAAAAATGAGTATCTAGGAAGTGATAAAATTCAGTGTATACTTATTTTTCGGAGACACATTTACATAAGGGTAATTTATTGATATATCCTTTTTAAGTTGTTACAACTCTAGAGACTATATGAGAAAGTATGTAAGATTGATTTGTAGCATTTATTCAATATTATTATTATTATTATTATTAGCACTGCGTCTTACTACCCGTTCGGGTTATACGCACTTACGCTAATGTATAATGGTAGGGTGATTGTGAGATTAAATGGAGGACCTACAGTTTAACTTGGAATCCGAACTACGGTGGAGGCCTGGCATTCCCCACATCAATATTATTATTAGTCTACAGTAGTGCCAGTATTAATTTTTGATAAATATCGGAAACATAAAAATAAAATAATTTTAAGGTATTGTTCTAAAAATAGAATTAACAGGACTTTCTTATGATATTTTTAAAAATACAACAAAAGTTAAATCAATTACTATAAAATGAAAAAAAGCGATTCCACTGTTTCAAATTTCGATGTTGTCGAATGAAGAATGCAGAAAGCCGCAATTAGACGATATTTCTGGTCCAAATGTAATCTTGTAATTAATATCCCAGCTAAATGACCACGAGATGGGCTCTTATGATACAAGTGCTAATGGGAATTCATGTTTTGTATTATTAATGAAACACCCCCTCTATTTTTCCAGATTACACACAACTGATTTAATTAGAAATAACGGTAGTATATGTAAATATATATATATAGTTGTACCATGCTTTACTTTCTGTTCGGTTTGTACACAAATGCACTAACTAACCTAATTTTTTAGGAATGAGTAAGGTTGGATTTAGAGGAAGTGTATCCACATTTGCGTGGAGGGGATGGAGAAAACCAGTTAAGGGAAAACACATTTCAGTACTTCCAAATGGATATCGAGCCGTGACCTCCCTGGTAATAGACTGGAAAGTCTGTTGCTGAAGTGACGCCTTAGACACTTCGACCACCGAAGTGGGTAGTGGTAGTATTAAACAATAATATTAAAAATAGTTGTTAGTAGCTCTAGACCTACTCACAGTTTAATCTATTGTCCACGTTCGTATACCATTTGCAGCCACGGTGCTAATATTGTTGCGCATATCCACATTCGCACGTGACATTTTACGCATATAATATATTTAAAACATATCAGGTGACCTGGCGGTCTAAGGGTAAGGTGTCAGACTTCTACGCTAGGAGTCCAGGGTTCAATCCTCGGTCCCACCACAGATGTATCTGATCACCAAACCCTTCCTTCACCTCTGACAAGACGTATATTAATCACAACTTGTGTATATGTGGAATGCCACGCCTCCACCGTGGTTCGGATCCCACGTTAAGCTGTAGGTCCTCCTTTTCATCTCACAATCACCCTACCATTACACATTAGCACAAGTCCGTATAACCCTAACTGTAGTAAGACGCGGTGCTAATAGTAATAAAACAGATATGTGTATGACTACACTAAATATAAAGCCATCAATGAGCTCAGCCGGTTTCACCAGTCCGACGGCTGCAAAAACCCGCCCCTAGTAGGCACAAGCTCCGCTCGAAAGGAGTGTCCTAAAACGGAGTATTGATTGAGGCGAAATTCCTACTTTTTATGAGAAAATAAACATTTTCCATCATTAATTTGTGCGACGAGAGGCAATTATTGATGTTTGCCTCACATCGGGAGTGATGGATGACGGGAAATTACCCGCTACTCTACATGTTCTAGATGTTGCTAAAAATAATGACTGCACCAACACTTCAGCTGAGTGATAGGTTCTCTGAGGCTTGGGCGGGGGGGNGGGGGCACGCGGATACATCCAATGGATTGAGGGGGAGGGCGGTGGGGGGAAGATTATGAAAGATTATGTTGATGAGATAATAGTGATCATGAATTTTGGTTAGCTATGATGAAACAAGTAGAATAATAATATACAATTGTTCATTGTTTGAAAAATTGCAAATCAATGAAAATTAATAATTTGAAACTATTAGAAACATACTTGTTATAATATAATGCACATTATATCTTCAAAAAGTATACTTATTTAACAATGATAAAATACAAATATGCTATGAATATATTTGGCGTCTAGTATGAAGAACAATCTGCAAGTTAATATAAGCCTAACTATTTTATGTCAAGTCATGTTATCATCTGCGGTCGGTATTACAAAGTCGACTTCGGTGGCCGCGTGGTCTAAGGCGCTACACTCGCAATAAATTAGACTACCAAAGACAGGGAGATCTGGGTTCAATCTCGGCCAAGTGCAGTGAGAGTCATTTTACCTAAAATGGTTTTTTTCTATCCATTCGCGCAGATGTGAGTGCACCTCCTCTAAATTAAACCTACTTAATTCCTAACACATTAGTGTAATAATCAGCAAATAGGTGTGTAAACCGAACAGGTAGTAAGACACGTTGCTAAAATAAGATATAAAACAACACTAATAATATAGTAAAATGTTGTCATTGCTGACCGCAAAAAATAAGTATTTCCTAAACCTTCCTTATCACCAGAATTCTACGTAAAACACAGTATGATAAATATAAATCTATTGAGACGTTAGATCCACTTTACGCTTGCTACCTTTTACAGGAGATCAAATTTCCAATCCTGGACGAGGTTAATGAGAGTGGTTTACCACGTGAATGTCCCAATCCTCTCCCCTAGCGAATGTTGGTGCATTTATTCTGAACAAACATTTATAAAGGTTTATAAATTATCTCTTAAGATCCTAAAGAGAAACTACAAGTAAAGAAATTCACATACAAAAAAAAAATCTAAAGAAAATAAGAAAAAAAAAATACTTTTTTTCCCTCTAAGCAAAAGATCGATATGTTTAGTGTTTGGTTTATGGGTAAAAAGGATCATGGGAAAGCAAATAATGTATATATGAAGATAAAGTTGTGGCCATTTCAACAATATCACTTCACTTTGATATGAAATAATTTTTATAATTAGAAAAAGACGGAAATATTTACAAAAAAGTATGTGTGTGTGTATATATATATATATATATATATATATATATATATATATATATATGAAAGGAAACTTTTTATCGCGCTGTCAAGAAATCCCTTTCAACCGAAGTTCGTGCCGAACTCAAAATTAGATTACTTTTAAAGGAAAACGTTACTTCCTTTAGTGAAATAAAAAAAAGGAAAAAAAAGAAAACTAAATCGAAGAGTAGGAACAGATAAAATGAAGACAAATAAAGTTGGTTCTAAGAAGTTAAAAAGGTGTATGAGACTACTGCACTCTGTCGAATTGATTTGATCTGAAATATTAGTCTCTTGACACCGCTCACACATCTCTTTCATCCTTTTTTTTAGAGGTGGTTTTTTACACTTTGATTCATTTCCGTTACTTTTCATTACATACAGCTCTTTGTATAGTACATATATATTTTTTATACACACATATGTAGCGCAGAATATAATACAGGTCAAATGGTCAAACCTGGGATGCATCAAAGATTTTTCTTTCAAGGCACATTTTTCACGCGCGCAAAAATCATATAATTATATATTTTAGAATGTTGTATGTTTTGTTTTTCTCTCGTAAATATATTATAGAAACAAGCTACGCTACTTTAGAAATGGATTAGGTTTATAGTAAAACAGTACTTTTATATTTTCACTTTATTTAGAAACGAAAATAAAATATTAATGGCATTATATAGCTACTATCTATATTAAAATATACATTATTTTGTAAAAAACCTAAATTAAAAGAGAAATCAATACTAGAGTAATAAGCTCAGACTCACGAGGCCGGACTTCGAACTACAGACATGTGACTTAGACAGTTTTTAAATATTTGCATTACTAAGCCTTTGTTCTATCGATTGATAAGGCATTTGTTTTTAATTGACCTTCTGATCCCTACCTCTTTAAATTAATCTTGTTTTAAATATATCAGTAAAAAAACTGTTAAGATGAGATCGAGCTATTGATTGGCAAACCCCATAATTGCCGAGAACCATCCATAATCGTGTAACGCATCTCTAATTAATGCAAGGAGCGGAACGTGTCTAAAACAAATACGCCCCCAAGTGTGATGGGTTGGGGAGAGGCATCTCCTTTAATTCCATCCGAACGGACCCCTTCTCCCCGAAGCGTCGTCAACCAGACGCTGGTGTCGAGTGTGGTGTGATCGGGTGTGTGGTCTATCAGCCGCGTCTCAGCCTCCCCGGCTCAGGACTCGCGGGGATGACGGCAAATTCAGTGTGTAATGCTCAATTTCAGCCTCCTCGTTCCTTTCCCTGTCCTTATGCCAAACATTTACGAAAAGCATCAACGTGTTAAATTCTCCGTGGCACGTCAACTCCCCCTCTCATACCACCAACCCCCACCCCTGCACCCATCTGGCGAGGGGAAAACGTCAAAAGAGGCAACGATTCCACTGTTCCCATGTGTCAAGTTTTGTTACAGTAGCCCTCATACTTTGATTTGACAGAATATCAATACCCGAAACCACAGCTCACATTAAGAATGAATCCATCATCACAGTTCACGATTAATGTTCAAGAATGCATCCATCATCACAGTTCACGATTAATGTTCAAGAATTAATCCATCATCACAGTTCACGATAAATGTTCAAGAATGCATCCATCATCAAAGTTCACGATAAATGTTCAAGAATGCATCCATCATCACAGTTCACGATGAATGTTCAAGAATTAATCCATCATCACAGTTCACGATAAAATGTTCAAGAATGCATCCATCATCACAGTTCACTATGAATGTTCAAGAATGCATCCATCATCACAGTTCACGATGAATGTTCAAGAATGCATCCATCACCACAGTTCAGGATGAATGTTCAAGAATTAATCCCCCATCACAGCTCACGGTGAATTTTCAAACGTCACAGATCCTATCTAGAATTAATTTATATCCGAAATAGATTACAAATTTGACTAGCGCAGAGAGTAAACTAAAGAAAATGATATGGACATGCTTTATTGGAGTATTTTGGGCAAGTTATTTTAAACGCGTCGACTGCTAAGCTAAAGAAAGTTTGGTCAATTTTGAGTAATGCCATATTATTATTTATGATCTGTTAAAACTACCATCTAATTTGATATCAAATTCCTGGCTCACAAAGCAGTAACAATTGTAAAAAAAAAGGTTTTATCTGCCAAATTAAAATATAAACTAATAATATTTATAGTTCTGTCACAAAAAACTTACCAGTGGGTGTAAAACCTATTTCACAGGCATGTTACTACCCGTCCGGGTTATCCACATTTAATAAAGCAAAGGGATGAGGAATATAGAGTTTAGAGGAGAGTGGAAAACCGTTCAAGAAAAAAATATCCTTGGTACATCCAGAAGGAATTCGAACCTCAAGCACCTCTCATCAATGGAAAACCAGACTGGACGAACAAGACATCTAATTCCCATACCCACCGCGGGAGGTTAGATTATTTTATTTGTGTATTTTTTTAGTTGTTTATAGCTTATTGTTCACTAATTCAACATAATGGTCCACAATGATCAGCCGAAGTAGCCCTACAGGGCCAAATAATACAATTCACGAACTACAGGTCACAATGACTTCAACTAAACACTTGCGCGAACAATGCCTGAGCGACGATACGAGGCAAAGTGACTTGATTGGATATTGTTCTAACAGAATCGATATTTAAACAGTAATAATCAAGTAGGCCTAGTTGCTATTGAAATATATTATCGCGAGAACAATCCCCTTGCCCTCGTGTTTTATCTGTGGCGTGGTGGTAGCCCCGCCTGTTGGCACCAATACTGTGGCCTCAGCAGCCTGAGTGGAAATTAGCCTGCGATTGATGTTCAATTACTCGGCTCCTAACAAAACTCAATAAAGACAACATATTTCGTTGTTTCAACTTCGTGATTTAGAATCGCACAATTTGACCACAATTGAGAGCTTCCCGATTCTGAACAACCGTAGTCGATATACTGTTGTTCGAATCCCGTTTAGTACTTACGTGTAGTAATATTATTACTAGTAATAAGTAGGATATTTATAACCGTACTTAAGAACTATAATAGCTTTGTTATTTAATCCGTCATGAGATGCGCATTCGTTCAGTTGTACACTTGGTGGCATAAAACCCTCTCGAGTCGAAAATGGCTGCGTTATCTGATAGCTCACGATATTAATTTATCACACATGTGTAGCTGACGATTTCCACACGTCCATAACAGACTATGCCATAAAATATTAGTAGTAAAGGTACGAAGGATTCACAGTTCAGTCACTATAAGAGCGTTCCTAAGCGACCTAGTTAGGGTCTAGCCATACATACCAGGACTGTGTTCGGACCGGATGCCGTCCGAGTGACGTACGTTACCCGTATTACGATTAGTACAACAAAAATGAAAGCGTTTGAGCACACATCCTCATCCCGTGTCAGGATCGTGCTCGGTGCCGTCTCCGGGAGAGGACGGCAGTAGTTTTGTTTACTTTTCCCGGACTCTGCCCTGACTCTAGATCACTTTTTAAACAGATTCTCGAGTGGAGTAATTCTAAAATACCCATAAAACTTTGTTTCTTCATCCATCAAACGGGTAAACAAAGTCACAAACTCTCCTCCCACTGGCCTACTTTCCCCATTCTCCTCCTCTTCTAGCACTAAAACTAGGCCTATCACACCTAAGTCATTATTGAATATCAACACAAACGTTGCAAAACTTTGTAATCACGGAAATGTCCGTGTGGAGGGGGCCACCATTCATTTAAATTAGTTGAGAAATGACAACTGGACATGGTAGTAGAACCCGGCACCTTAAACTATGAGTGAAGAATGACCCTGAACACGGGACCAGACCTGTATAGCTGAGTGGTAGAGCAGTGGCGCGTTAAACCCAAATGTCCCGAGCTCGAATCCCGTGTCCAGGTGTAATTTTTCAACTAACTTAAATTAATTCACTGTTGTTAAAATTTACAAACATGTTATTCTCTCGGATGCACAAATAGAAACCACACATGAGACACCGAGACAGACTGCCGTGAACAGCCGTGTGCGGTGCGAAGCAGCCGGACACGGCATTGATGTGCGGGCCGTGACCTTTATCTACAATATGTTGTTTTTACGCACCGCTTGTCACTTCCCGTCAGAGATAACAGCATATTAACATAGAGGGGTAGAGATGAGGAAGGTACAATTTAGAGGAATTACACCCGTATCAACGTGGAAGGAGATTGGGGAACCTGTTAGGAAAAGATGCCACGGCACACCTAGCCGGGAGTATAGCTCCAACCACGGCAAACCAGACCATACGAAAACGAAGCCTCAGTCGATGTGCTCAGCAGTGTACAGTATGATTTTCATAGGAAGCCCATTATTTGAAAACTGAAAACTCATGTCCCCCAATGGCAGGGAAAAAAAAAGTATTTACATTCTTAGTTCGTTTAATTAATAACGTACAGGTAAATTATAAAATAATCCAAAAGAAAGTTTTATTGGATAATTTTAATAAAGTTTTAGATTAACTTTTTAACTAGTCGATCAAATAAGACATACCTACTTGCAGAATGCCAAATGTTGGTGACTTTCAACAAATTCGGGTGCCCGAAAGTGGGCTTTCTATAAAAATCAGGGTTTAGGTTATAACTTACCCATAGATTATTGTGAATACCAACCAGGATTTGAACCCAATCTCTCCAAGTTTTAACGTTTAAAGGCGAACCATCCAAATGATCTGGTCCACAAAACGAGGCACGCAGTGTTTTGAAGCTGGTGTCAATAACAAGCACACACGCACGGATATGAATATATGAGCAGAGTGATTGAATCAATTTGACCAGAGAGATCAATTAACATCACGTTTCGGTCAAACGCTTCCGGTCGGCGCGGCTATTTACCACTTCAACGATTATTTGATCTGCCCATTAGAGAGACCAGCAACGCCCAAATCTCTGGAAAGGCCGTGATTGGTTGTCGGTGCGACCTAATCGAGCGGAAACAACCAACAAACTGTATCTCTCTACGTAATGAGCAGTCTGTTACTATTTTATAGCAGTTCAAAAACATCAGTCGAGAGGTGTAGGACTGCCAACCAAGCTCCACTAGCGAGCGTAGTGCCAACATTAGCTGATAGAGGGTGTCATGTTGTCAGCACAATGAGCTCTCATGCTGTTTATCTCAGTTCTTTAAGCTGAAGCTGCTACTTCTTTATTGGTCCTCACGGAGCTGAGTTTGACCCCGTTCTAGGCGCCGGATATAGAAGCAGGTAACTCTGGATCTGTAGCCAGGAGTATACACAGTCACTAAATAATAATAATATTAGCACCTCGAACTACCCGTTCGGGTTATACGCTTTTTTTAAGTACTAATTACGCTAATGGATTAGGAATAGATAAGGTCAAATTAGTGGAAGTGAACCCGCATTTGTGTGGAGGGAGAGTGGAAAACCATTTAGGGAACCCCCAGTTCACCCGACCGAGA
This sequence comes from Timema shepardi, assembly GCA_902151425.1. NCBI lineage: Eukaryota > Metazoa > Arthropoda > Insecta > Phasmatodea > Timematidae > Timema > Timema shepardi. Next base: position 133,781 of record CABFVX010001771.1, read on the forward strand.
TTCGAACCTCGATCTGCCCGTCCTCGGCAGTCTAGCTCAACACGAAACTATCGCGTTACCCAACTACGCCACCGAGGTGGGTTTGAAAACATTAACTTACTTTTTTCTTGCTTACTACTCTAGATAGACATATGCTAACATGGACTTTTTAAATATAAATCTTGACCTGCCGTGACGTCACAGGTAGGCAACGTCCTTAAGGGATATGTGCCGTAGCCTACATAGTCACAATGGGTTGTTATAAAAAAGGTCGGGGCCTTCAAATCCTTGAGGATATTCAAACCTCAAAAATTCGGATTCGTAAAATAGTGTATTTGGCTCATCTCTATTTTAAAAATGATTTATGTTATGTTTCTCACATTTAAATTGAAAACCATGTAAAGAGAGATTCTATAAGGGAGCAAATCAACAATTCAAACCAATTGAAATAGTCTAGTTCTTCCTAATGAATGATCTCTTTCCATAACAATACCCTGAACAAGGTTCTATAATCTCACATTTGCACGGCATACCCGCCCACCGTAATCTACGAGACTTGATTATTCTAAATATGTCTTGTGATCAGTAGAGGTATATAACTCATCATTATATAATCTCCTTCACTCCCCAGTATCTTCATCCCATATTGAATCAAATATCTTTCTAAGTTCCTTGTTTTCGAACACCCTAAATTTATTTTTGCCGTGAAAGGTAGGTGACCACGTCTAGCACCCATAGAGAACAACCGGTACAATTATTGTTAAGTATATTCTGAGTTTTACATTCCTTGACAGCAGGCGAGATGTCAACAACTTACTGACCGAGTAATAGCATGCAATTCCAAACTGTATTATTTTGCTAATTCTCAATCTAATATTGTCATTGCCAGTTAAAACTGTTCTTTAATATTTAAGCTCATTAACCCTGACAAATGATATGTTGTTCGAAGTAATCTCTAAATTATCATCTCCAATCTGTGTCCTATGTTTTATCAAACACTCAGTATGTTCAGCGTCCACTTCTAGACCTATTTCCTCCCTATCCTCTAGTAAAATGTCTGCATTTCTTGCAACATCTTCCTTACTATTGCCCAACAAAGATAATCATCTGCATCATATTCTAACAGCTGTATTGTACCGTTTGATGTTAACCCTTCCCTACTCTCTACGACTCCTGATAGCATAATCTAAAGAGAGACTAACGAGTAATAGGGAAAGTGCATCTCCTTGTTTCAATCCGTTATGTATATCGAAAGTATCTGATAAATAACATACAAACCGTACCGTTACACGCGTATTTTTCAAAGCTGCCTTAAATTAGCCTGACAAGTTTTTTGGGTATCCCAAACTTGATTAAAATTGTATATAATTTATTTATTTTAACTTAATCAAAGGCTTTTTTTAAACCTATGTATAATTGATGTAACGTCATGTTGTACAGTACTTACGCTTATTTTCTAATACTGGCCCAATAATAAAAATCTGATCCATTGTTGACCTATTTAGTCTAAATACATCCTGCTGATCCACAATTATTTCCTCTGCATATGATGTCAATCTCAAAAAAATATGTTAGATTACATTTTGTATAGCATGTTGGTAGTATAGTTATTACACTCAGGTGTTTTTTCTCATTTTAAAAATGGGTATTATTGCCCTTTCCCTCCATTCTTGTGATAATACTTCGTAGTTTCATAAAGAACAGCAGTGCATGGATTTATATTACTAACATTTCACCCCTTCCATTTAACAACTCTGCTGGAATTGGCTTTATAACTGGATATCTTTAACTTGTAGCTTCTCTGACTTCACTAATATTTGTATCTGGGACTGGTGGTTCAGCAGAGTGGTTTCAATATCCTCGCCCGATTATTCGGATCCTTCATGAAAATTCAAAATATGAATGAAGTGGTCGTTCCATCAACTCAAAACATTGCTCGTATCTGCCATCAGAGTGCCACTCTCATCTTTGACTAAATTGGCCCCAGCTTGAAAACTTTTCCTACATCCGCTAATACCTGGTACCTGATATTCATATTTTTGCTATGTTAAATATTTTTATCATAAATTAACTCCATACTGTTATATAACAACTTGATATTTTAAACATATTTAAAACTTACTAAAAATTGAATATTAATAACCTAATATACTTACAATTTTGTTAAATAATTTTCTAATAAAAATTTGTTCTGAATACTATATATTCAATTATATGTTTAAGTATTAAATTTTACAATGTATTCATCTACTCTTGGTTAGTTTCTAACAAAAAAAATATTCCATCCAGCATTTAAAAGTTTTACGTTATACAAATTTAACCCTAAACTTTAAATATTTATTTATCTTAATAATTTTCGTTTTATGTATTGTACTTCAACTATGCTATTTTAACACATACTGCACCTTGAGTTAATATATTTGACTACTCTTCGATCTCAACATATCCACCCTTTTATAATATTCACAAATCATAATAAAATAATTTTGTAACTATGGGTTGTGTGTCAATTTATATCATTATGTCAAATATGAATTTATAGCCTTTTGTTGTTTCGTATATTGTAATTTCTACATTTTCTTTTGACTCCTTTATCCTCAATAATATAATTATAAACTCATTTTACCTTATCTTGACTAGGCCTATTTGAAGAAAAGTTGTTTACATAAAATATCAAGTTACTTTCGAATGTGACATTTAAAGTTTTTCCTTATATTATTAATATTTATAACTGTTGAAAGTTTACTCGTCAAAGGCCATCAACTTTACAAAGATTTTTAGCTTTCAGTGTTTAATTTGAATCAAAACGTACATTTTTCCCTTCACGCCATAATACATAATAAATCACATTTAAACATATTTTATCTTTTTTAATTTAAAATGTAAGCGCGGAAAAAAGTAAGAAAAAACTTTCATGAAATTGGTTGCTTACTTTTTTAATTTGCAAACTATAGTCAATATTGTTATTTAAATTTGAATTAATGATAACATTCCAACAACAATAAATGTTTCCCCAATCTAAGAAATTAATTCCTTCAATCAAAGAATGTACGTAAAAGATGTGCTTAGACCAGCACACACGAAAATAATGTTCTTGTCGCGTGTATATTTTTCAAGCAGCAATACCATTTTTTGGACTGGTGTTATTTTAGTTGTGGATGTAGTGACGGCGCGCGGCTCCAGCCATTTGTTGAACTAGGCTGTTCGTTTGTTTACCTCCACTGACTGGTTCTCTTCTCCCGGGACGTGAATATCTCTATGCAGTGCCAGTCCACGTGGCGGAGTGGTCGGAATAGACGTCTGTATTTCACACCAAACAATATCTTTATATTCATTTTACAAGTTATATATATTTTTCGCGGTAAACATAGTTTTCATTTTACTATTTTATGTGAATTATTAATTTTTTAGCACTATGTCTTACTACCCGTGATAGTTATGCGCTTACGTACTAATTACACTAATAGTTTTAGGAATGAGGAAGGAAGTGTACCTGCATTTGTGTGGAGGGAGAGTGTAAAACCATTTTGGTAAAACCACCCTCAGTTCACCCAACTGAGATTCGAACCTTAACTTACCGGTCATCGGCAGTCTAGTCTACTGCGAGAGTAACATCTTAGACCATGCGGTCACCGAAGCGGGATGCTATTAATTTATGTTGTAGATGATATTATCTATCAAAGGTGACAGCTGTAAATAACATGACTTGTAATATGAATACTTGTTAGTAGATATAGTAGTAGTAGTAGTATTGCTGGCAAATATGCTGATTCGTATAATGTAGCAGTCTTAAGCCCGGTCTTATGACTACTGCATACATATTGCTATCGGGAGGTTAATGTTAGCTACCAGATAAAGGTTATCAGCCACTTTAATATTTTACGCGTATTATGAACTGAATTTACCTGCCGGATAGTTATCTGTAGGATAAATATATTTTTATGCATAACACGCAAGATTGGTACTGTTTTTTTTACAGGTGCGTGCATGCGTACAACCTGTCTAGTAGCCACAACGCTCTACACTTTGTTGAATAATGGCGGCTAAACGAGTGCAAGTAAACAGATGGCGTCACGTGGGTGCAGAGGCTAAGGTGTCTTGCAAGTAATAATTTCGGTGTCTGCCAAAATGTGGGCAATAGTTGGGTACAACATTTACAAAGTTTCATTTATCACATTTTGATAATTTGCTCTTATATAAATATAACTCTACAAATAACTTGTCAGTTTATATAAAAGTGTAAATTAAACGTTCTAACTTTATATAATTAGAACCTGGGCCTGTGCCTACTAAACATGTGAACCAAGATTTTATTAAACACAGATTCTTATAGGCGAAACCTCATTAAAAACATGTCACTATGGCAACAACTATTTTAACTTCCAGATAAAATTTATCAGGTACTTAAACCTCCCAATAAAAATGTGATGGATAAATACATTTTATCTGGCAGTCATAAGACGCACTTTTACCTTATCGACCAGATATAAATATTTATCTGCAAGATTAATATTTATCCAGGAGTCATAAGACCAGCCCTTAGTCGTGTATAGCAGGATTCGCCCACCTATATGAGACCAGAACGAATTAAAACATAGCCTTACTTAAAGTCCCGCAATCATCCATCGTTTCTCCACTATACAATTTGCTTTTATTGTATATTTACATAATATCTTGGTCCTATTTCTTGGATTAAATCTGTTCCTAAATTATTGTGTTGGTGTTATTTTCCTAGAAAATTAAAATAGAATAAAATAAAAGTACAGTTTTATTTTAAACTAGGTCGACTCTGTACATGGTAGTTAAGGTGTTCTTAAAGGCCTTTCCCTGTCAGAATATTCAGAAAGATTTTGGTGGGGAGAAGGCCTTAGGACGTTACTTCCTACCATGAGCATGGTTTACTTAATTTCCATGTAAAATTACCAACTATGAATTATTAAATACCCAAGCTATTATATTTGTTAATTAGGGTTGTATCCGCATCTAAATATTATATTCTTCAAATTGAAAAATGACACCTGGACACGGGACCTTTGGTTTAGTACGCCAATGCTCTTACCACTGAGCTATCCAGGAATCGTTCCGTGGCCATGGTCATTCTTCACTCATATTTTAAGGCAGAGTCTATTATGGACGTGTGGAAATTGTAAGCTACATTTGAGTAATTTATTAAGATCACGAGCTATCAGATATCGTAGCCACCTTCGACTCAGGATTATGACCAATTGAGGTAATGTTGGTCACACTCAAGTTTTATTTTTACATACTTGATATAACTACGAGTTTAAAAATCTTAAAAAAACTGACTTTTAAGCACGTTGTAAAGTTTTCTAGTGCGATCGACTGAAAATTTCCATGAGATCGAGCACTTTTGACCATCTAGTGTACAGGATTACTCTCTTTCACAAAAATACTGTTTGTTTATTAAGGTTTGGTCGACCTCGGNGGTCACGAAGACTGTAGGGTTTAGAGGAAAGGTACAAGCATTTGCTTTTTTTTAAAAAAAGAAAGACGCTAGAGAAAAAAACACTCTCTGCACATCGGGCTGGGATTCAAGCCTCAGCCTTCCCGTCACCAGACTTGACGAGGTTGACGCCTTAGCCCGCGTGCTCGCCGACCTACTGGTTAGGATACAGGGCATAATACATAAAACCTTTTCAATCATAAACATTATTTATTAATGTTTATTAATAGGACTCACATTTATATATTTGATGATCAATTTAAACAATGATGTATCAATACAGCACCAGACATGACAATAATGTCAAACTGTGCTGACTTAACCTAGGACAGCATCAATTCAACCACCAAAAGTGGGTTCGTGGACTAAACGTCAGACTCGTATAGTCTGGTTCATCCAGTGACGGGGAGGTCAGGGTTCGAGTACCAGCGGGTGTTCTGAGGGTTATTTTACACTCTACTTTCACGCAAATGAGGGTAAATCTCTTTTATAGTCCAAGCGACTAGCCCGTACGGGAGGTGAGACGAAACAGCCCTTAGAGAAAGGTTCATGATTCAGCAACAGCCTACTCTGGGGGACGGGTTTAAAGAATGACCCTTAAGGAGTACTAGAGTAGCAAATAAGGTTTGGAAGGAGGCTGACTGGCTGGCAGCCAATTCATTTACCGCCCCCCTCACCCCTTTTCCGAACAGTGTTCCATAGTGGGGGCGGGACTGAACTCTACACGACCTTTCAGGAGGCACACTCGCGAAAAGTCACCACGCGTGTGCTCTTATACACGAAACACAGCATCTAAAGGTCATGGCGTTGTATTTCGTCCTTTAATTAAACTGGTCTTTCTTTATTGGCTGAATGCATGAATACTCATTTCATGTAAAATGGCGACCTAAAGGTGATCCAGGTAGTTCTTACAGCAGCCACTCATGAGGCTGATAGGGAAGAATGTGTGTGTGAGAGCGGGAGACAGATAGCGAGAGGAAGAGAAAAAAGATATAAAGAAAGAAACAGAGGAAGAAAGAAAAAGAGAGACACAAAGAGAAAAAAATAAAGAGGGGGAAAAGGAAGAGAAGAAAAATAAACAACGAAAGAAAGCGAGAGAGGAAAAGATATACAGAGAAAGAAAAACGACAGAGACAAATAAATAAAATAAAAGATATAAAGAGAGAGATGATGGAAGAAAGGAAAAAAATAGAGAAAACAGAGATGAGAAGAAAAATTGAAAATAGAGAGAGAAATAAAAATAAAAAAGAGATAAATTAATATTGTAAAAAGTGATAGAGAAACAAAGAAGGGACAAATAAAGAGAAATAAAGTGATAGAGGAAAAAAGGTATACAGATAGAAATAAAAGATAGGAGTGCGAATAGAGAGAAAGAGAGAGAATCTGATAGTCTTGTCAATATTATTTGAAGGTGTGCAGCTAACTTTATGGATCAAACATAATGTACTCCCACAGAGTATTGGTGCCCTAATCCAAAAGTTCCGGGCCCAATTTTCACGTCTAGATGTTATTTTAGTTATATTTAATATAAACTATTTTCAGAGCCAATTTTTTTAAAGTTTGATCTTTAAATCAAGGCCACCCTTAGGGGTTTGCAAACGGTGCAGCCGCATAGGGCCCCGTGATTCTGGAGGCCCCACGCTTACTTATTTGCCTAGGCGATAGAGGGGAGGGGGGGGGGACAAGCTGGAGAGAGAAATGTTTGCTTCCGAGCTCGTGTAAGAAAACTCCCCGTATAGGATCTATCAAATATTGTTAAGAGTGTAAAAACAAATAAAAACATAAACATGTGGTTTGATTTATTTAACGAGTGAAGAGAGTTCTCAGTTTAAATCCACTGATATACATTTGTCTGCGGTGGATCTGTCTCAAGATAACGTTTGAATGCGTTAACCGATTTAATTCAAACTTGGCACAGTGGTTTAGTGGTTCTTTATTTATCTATACAAATCAATTTCTTTGGGCAAGAACATCTCCAAATGACATTTTGAGTTAGTTATTTGATACCCTACCACTTCCCAAAGTTTAGCCGTTTAGTCCGGGAACACCCTCCTGTATGTTAAAAAAAACACGGCTTCTAGCACTAATAATGATTACAATGTATTGTTTACCTTATACGACTGAAAATTGGTAAATAGATATAAATTACTGTAATAACACTAAATAAATATTAAAGTTTTTTCACTATTTTGTTTCGGGGGCGGGGAAGGAGGTGTGAAGCAGATAACTGGGGGTTCTCCTATTTGTTAGCTTGTATCAGAGGAGAGCTCTCGGAGGCAGTCAGCGTTGTTGGTGAGCTAGGGCGGGTCGTGTCACTGTCACGTCTTGCTCGACTCTCGAGCGACGCCTGCGCAGTTAACGGTCTAATTATAACAGCACGGGGTGATATTGATGAGCTGTGATTACCTTTGTACCCTACACCATTAAAATTATAAATAAGGGGAGAGACGAGATACCTGGTGCACAGTTACAATGTCAACAGTCTCGTCAACAAAATTAATCTATGATTCTCTTTTTAACTGGAACGCCAATATGTGGCAAGTTTGTATGAAAATGATTAATGTAACTTTTAAAATTTTAGTATAGAACTGTACAAGATCAAACGATTATAAATAGCCAGAATTCAAACAACACAAAACCGGTAGCTTGTATTTCTATTGGTCCTAATTATTGCGTACGTTTTTAAGAGTCATTCTAAATACAAATCTAATCCAGTTAAGCGGAGGTTATATTTTGTTATCAATCCTAAATTCCAATTTTAATCGATCAAGACAGTTAGTACGACACCTTAGCTCACTCGGTAGCGTGCCTGACGACTGAGCTAAGGATCCCCGGTTCAATCTCCGGCATGACCAAAAAATGTATAGTTGGTGAAATGCTGGTTTGGCCTTTAACAGTGATGAATCAACCGCCTGGGGGCTGGGTGGTGTGTCTCTGCTAGGTTTAAGCTAGTTAGTCGGAGAATCGTAGAAGCCATGCTCTTGGTACACGGAAGCTTCAGTAACGCTCACTTTATGAGAACAGGAAGGTGCAGTCACACAGAACTAAGCATTTCACAAAACTTGTAAAACCACACGAGAATAATCTGGTAGTTAGAAAAGTTACCATATCTACTTTCATACCTACGTCAAGTAAGTAGCGCGTCTAGAAATGTAATATGGGGGTGGCATTCGATCAAGAACATAGCCGGAATGAAATTTAAAGAGAGATGACGGGTGGGGGGAGAGAGGGGAGAAGGAGGATAGCCTCCAGACCAAATGAGGACGAGAATATGTATGAATATTAAATAATATAAGTGGCCTTACTTACGATGTATCAAACCAATTATGTGTGCTAGATTTTTCCAATTGGTAATTGTATGTGCAACTGTGTACCTTTTGAATACCAGACGTAAGTTCTGTCTTATATTTTATACATCTTCAGTGCTATATATTTTAGTTATATTTCTTATGAGCTAAATTTATATTAAAATTATTAGTGGTCTTGGGAGTATCAAATACCGCCTCCCCCTCCTCCTTAAGTGTGCCTTTGTCATGTGAACTGCAGCTGTCACTTTTGATATATATTATTAACACAAAATAATATATTATCAATTTTGGCAGCAAAAAAAAAATCCTTTTCTAAAATATCGTCTCTATAAAAATCTGATTACAACAGTAGCCTGAAGCTATAAGTTTCTCGACTCCATCTTATTCCATAGTCAGGGGAGGGGTCCATCTATAGAAAGTCCATAGTATATTTTAAGGACTTAATAATCTGTGTTTTAATTCATCCTACTTAATAAATACACTTTATAAGTGTTGCGGTTAATCTCTAGTTTTGAGATATCCTTAAATGTCCATAATACAATCTTGGTAGCGATTCTTTTGATTCGCTCTCGTTGTAAGACAAGAAACCAAGATGGTGAGTACCTTTAATACAAAAAAACAAATTAGAAGTAGAGATTTGTACAAGTGCCAGATAGCATATCAGTACAAGTATTCACATACACTCTTATTAAAAAAGTCGAGGAAAAAAACTATTTCTTTCCGTTTTGGATTTCTATTTCTATACATGGTAATACTTTCGTTTGTTGACGGCTGACGGACAAACTTCTAAGGAAATGAGAATTTTATAAATACAATTCGTTTACCCTGTAAGATAGTAAGTTTACCTCGAAAATTTACACTATGGTGTATCTTAGAGTATAGGGCCAGTAGTGGTTGAATTGAGAGTTCCAGCACACTTTCTCCCATAAGGTTTAACATTGATCCTCACCGCACCTCGTGAAGTGATCCTCA
>CABFVX010001772.1:13566-43063 GCA_902151425.1 Timema shepardi
TGAAGGACAAGTCCGGTTCTAGTGACTTAGTAAGTCAAGTCCTGGCCGCTTTTTATGTGTCCTTATAATAATGTCTTTACATTATGAGCCTCTGGCTTAGAAAGATATAATGTCTTAGCTTTTTACTTTAAAAAAAACTTCCGCAAGTTCCATTAATCTTTTTGAGTCCAAAGTTGTATCATGATGCCTTGTACATCGTGAGTATCAGTTCATGTTATGGATGGCTACCACCAGGTTGTCTGTTTACTTTTCCTTATTACAGGTCAGTTAATTGATATCAATATTTTGGGTTGGTCAAGTAGTTACGCTTCACGTACTGTATTAGTTTGGGTGCGCAACCCAGGGAACTGCTCTAAAGTCATAGTGGGGTTTGCGCAAATAATTCCCTGTTTCTTTTGCCTTTTAATTGACTCCCATTGTTTGAGTTGCTCTCAATGTACTTGCTATTAGAACTTTATGTACTATTGAAGGCTCTGGCAGTACCAAAGGGGAATACGACCGGCTATAGTACCCTATTGTCGACCCCTGTTTCATGGCCATCTTCTGCTGTTAAAAAACAAATCTTCCTGATTATCCTAAATGTTTAATGGATATTATTATGAAAGCCCAATCAAACAAAACTGTTCAAAATTACATGCATATCTTGTTCACTATCTTTGTTAGTAATTATATAAATGTTCTCCCTTTTTAGAAATACTTCTACCTGTGGCCTGGCGACTGTACTGCCCTTGTAGCCAGCGACATTACTTCACTATTCTCAAACCTAATTGTTTGAATCAAACTTCAAATGTATCACTTTCAATATTATTGTAAATTCTTGATTTTTGTTATATCTGTTTTAATTAATAAACCTATTTATGTTGTTCGAACTAAATCTTTTCTATTAACTTTTACCATGTTTATAATGACACCATATTAGTCCAGTAAGGTTAGTACTAAATGGTTCAGTACATTTACTCTAAATTCAACCTACTTCATACCTAACACATTAGTGTAATTAGTACATAAGTGCACAACCCAAATGTATAGTAAGACCCGATGCTAAAAAAACAAAAAACAGGACAGACACAATCTTTTAGGTGCCATTGAAATTCTACTAGATCTGCAGATTCACTGAAATTTTAGGCCTTTTTTTGTAAATTTTCGTTCTAATTAAATATAGGCCTATATCTAGGACCTGTGTTCTGCTCTTTTCCACTCCGAGTGTCCCCACTCCTAGTCACGTCATATCAAAATATGGTACAAGCAAGAGTGCGCTGATATCAAAAAGTTCGTGCCGATAATAAAACAAGAAACACAACTAATACATAACAACTTACTGAAAGTATTATGATACCAGTGATTCGCAGATTATTGCTAGGATTTTTTTTTTAGTTGCAACCGAGCTGTGATTAATAGTTTATTTAGCTAAATTTTAAGACAAACATAAATGGCCGTTGTCGAGTGCAATGCAGTGATGCTTTCTCCTACCTTTGAAGAGCCCCGAGGGTTTGGCTTCAAGTTTCGGTAGTGGGCAGGATACCAGGAAATAATGTTATGGAAAACCAACGTCAAGCTGTGAAGATCTGGTTCCGGTCCAGTTGGTAGTGTGATGCGGAATACCGTGTACCCTTCCTACCTAAAACCGCTTAATCTTAGCGCACTTTTGGCCAATAAAATAATACTTTACATCAGTCACCCAATAGGCCCAGTTGTTTTCATTTTTATTTGTATGTTTAAATGTGTGTTGGCTTTTAGCAGCCGAACTGGTGGTAACTATCATATAGGCTAGGAGAACAAGTTTTTTTTTGTCACCGCCTTTTACTACTCATTTCGGTTATACATATATATGATAATTACTTTAATAGGGTGGGGATAAGGAGGGAAGTATTTTAGAGGCAGTGTACTTGCATTTGCGTGGAAGAAGAGTGGGAAACTATTTAGGAAAAAACGCCCTCGGTAGACTCGACCAGGCTTCTAACCTCGATCTCCCCGTCAACAAGGCCATTCGACCACTTAAGTGGACGAGAACAAGTTGAGTAGGATTATAATTTTTTTAATGCACTAGAGTTCCATCTAGTGAGTGGCAGAGAAAATTCATCTTCGATGCGTCTGGTCGAAGCATGAACCTCACTTGACTCTTGAATGTAACATATATATGTTTACTCCGCTTACACTTAAAATATAGCAGCATTAGCTTGACAGATTCCACCGTGATAAGATAAGGACATAATTTAATCTGTCGAGGTAGGACTGTCATATTTCAGGGTAAACAAAGTGTACATTATACATTCATATACAAGTGGCGTATTCACTTAGCAGTCAAATGTCCACAGCACTGTTCGTTCGACTCTGATCTTTGAGGTCATGGGTCGAGTCTGAATACGAACTAGGAGCTATTACGGGTGATTTCCCTTTGTGTCAGCAGGCAAATGATGGTGCGATTTTACCTTTAAATACGCTTCTCATCCCTTGCCCACTAGATTAAGTAATTAATAAACCCATCAAACAAAAACTAGTGAGTTAATTAAAAGGATACCATTTTATATAACCAATCAGGATTTTAACTGAAGGAGACCAATAAGACTTGGACATGGGTGTAATTGTTGAGGAGTAGGTTTCTCTTAGAGAGAGAATGGTTTGAATCCCAGTGGAGGATGACAGTGATCTTCCTGCATCGTACGTGAACAGTCCGAGGATGGGTGATTCGGTGATCACCGCTCACTATAAGTGTGATCCCAGGTGCTAATAGCCCTCACTCCCAAGAAGTTCCTAAATGAACAAAGAAATACCTTAGAAATCTAAACAATATAATATCTTTTAAATTTAAAAATGAGACCCAGACACGGAAATCAAACCCAGAAACCTTATCTTGGTATGACAATGCTCTAACCACTGAGCTATCCAGGAGTCGTTATATGCTTCAGGTAATTCTTCACTCATATGTTAAGGCGGAGTCTGTGATGGACGTGAGGAAATAGTCAGTTACATATGTGTGATCCATTAAGATCACGAGCTATCAGAAAACCTGGCCATCTTCGATTTGAAAAAGCTTTATGCTGCCAATCGTAGAGTCCTGGATAGCTCAGTGATAAAGAGTATGGGCATATTAAGCCAGACGCCCCGGGTTCAATTCCCCTGTCCAGATGCCATTTTTCAAATTAAAGAATATGATATTTAGATGCGGCAGCCATAGCTGTAACTAACAAATATAATAGCGTTGCTATTTAATGAATCTTAATAATAGCAAGGCTCAGTATTTACTCACAAAATGAAGTACAGGTTGTTAACGAGCCAAGGGTAAGATTCAACTGTAAAAGACAAGAGTTTATTAGTAGATGTGAGAGCGTTTTCTAGTCCACCATAAGATCTAATGACACAATTTGAAACTTAACAGATATCGAGAGAGGTCGTGTGAAATTAACAGGCATCACGACACGTCTTAGTATTTCACTTGATAGCAATGACTCCGATAACTGGAAGAAGACTAGGTCGATATCCGAGCCCTATTAATTAACATTAACTAATAATTATTTATTGAAGAGGATAATAATCACCAGCAGCTACACAAGTAATGTTACATGATTATAATTAATAACAGATAGAATTTCAACTTTTAACGACTTGAAATTAATATTCAAATAAATCAAATATTATTTTTATTATTATTATTAGCACCGCGTCTTACTACCCATTCGGGTTGTATGCACTTACACTAACGTGTAATGGTAGGGTGATTGTGAGATGAAATGGAGGAGCTACAGTTTAACGTGGGATCCGAACCACGGTGGAGGCCTGGCATTCCACACATTCACAAGATGTCTTGTCAGAGGTGAAGGAAGGGTTTGGTAATCAGATAAATCTGTGCCGGGACTGAGGATTGAACCCCGGCCGCCAGCACAGAAGTCTGACACCTTGCCCCTAGACCGCCAGGTCACCAATATATCAAATAAAAACATATTCTCATAGTTATTGTATATTATAATTTAATTAATATAAGAAGAGTTGGCTTAGCAGCAGCTTTACTTGACTTGGGGGCGAGACAGAACTGTTTGAACCTAAACCAGGGAAATCTGGAAAACTTTTAAAACACCAACGGTAACTTTCACAGAATGTAGTTGTGAGATTAGTTACCCCGAATCGGTGGGCGTGCGGGCTAAGCCGTCATCCAGTCTGGTCTGTCTGATGACCAAGAGGATGGGGTTTGAATCCTGTCAGTGTGGAGTCATTTTTCCTACGCAATTCCTAGTTTCTCTATTTTCATTGGTTCCTCTACTTAATTGTTGTTGAACCACTGTGCAGTGCGCTGTTGCTGGGCCACTGTGCAGTGCGCTGTTGTTGGGCCCCTGTGCAGTGCGCTGTTGTTGGGCCACTCTGCAGTGCGCTGTTGCTGGGCCACAGTGCAGAGCGCTGTTTCTGGGCCACTGTGCAGTGCGCTGTTGCTGGGCCACATGTGTTGTGCGCTGTTGCTGGGCCACTGTGCAGTGCGCTGTTGCTGGGCCACTGTGCAGTGCGCTGTTGTTGGGCCACTGTGCAGTGCGCTGTTGCTGGGCCCCTGTGCAGTGCACTGTCGTTGGGCCACTGTGTAGTGCACTACGGTGGTTAGATTACAGGTCAAATGGGCTGTTCACACACCCCATGAGTTGTTTATAACGTTTGTTATTTTGGCCAGGCTGTAACCTCACTTTATATATTTTACTGTCGTACTATTCATATGATTTCCCCACTTCTAAGTATAATCATCAGCATGAATCATGCCCTTTAGGACTAGCAGCCCAAACTTTGCATCAGCATGAATCATGCCCTTTAGGACTAGCAGCCCAAACTTTGCATCAGCATGAATCATGCCCTTTAGGACTAGCAGCCCAAACTTTGCATCAGCATGAATCATGCCCTTTAGGACTAGCAGCCCAAACTTTGAGTGTGGTGCTCCTTTAATCAGATCTTGAAGGATCCAATATTGACAGTGAGATGTATGCTGGACATATTTAATATGCAATCAGAATATGAAAGGGAGTCGGGTGAAAATAGTGACGAGAGGGATGGCAGTGAGGTCAATGAATTACAGACTTATCGAAAAGGGGGTGATTTTAAGGAGGAATTAACGAGGTCAAAGCAGGGGCAATGTAGCTTTGCCCTTATGGACACAATAAGAAAGTGGAAAGCTTTTGTGAAAAGTTAAAAAACCTTCATCCGCCCAGAATACAAGAAGGATTTTCGTTTTGAATGTGCAGAACAAGATGGATCAGATCTATATTCTTTAGAAGTTGAAATACTGAGATTAATAAATCATCTCTTTTGAACAGCAGTATAAAACTATTGTACCGAGTGCTTCCTGGAAGTGAAAACTGATAATCTGGTGGTTGTTTGAACCGCTTATTTTAGAGGGAAAAAAAGTAAAATGGAGGATGGCAAAATGTAAACTTTAAATTCTTTCACTCGATTTTAAATTAGGTATTAGTTTATTGAATGTGTTCCTCGTGTACAGTGCGGAGGTGATAATTTTTGTTGTTGGTAAGTGGTTTAAATAATATTATTGATGGGGCGTTTTAAAAAACCCAGTTTGAAAGTTTTTCTGACCACGAGATTGACAGTGACAGATTAAGATGCAAATTAGAAGGATGCACTATTGTTATTAAGGTAAGTTATATTTTTTTTTAATCTAGAAATATTTTTGACCCCAAGATATTATTTACAAAGTGGTTTTCCACTCCCCTTCAACACAAATGTGGATACACTTCCTCTAAATATGAAAATATAGTCTTCCTTATTCATTAAAAAAACCTTTATCAAAACTAGTACATTAACATAGCCCAACCGGATAAAAAACCGCTGTGCTATTTTTTCTTTTTAATTAAATAACCAGAATCTGAATACTATCAGGAACCGAAAAGAACCAGAACCTTTATTGTACTCTAACCGGAAAAAGGAACCTTTAAAAATTTTGGCACCAGAACCAATAAAAATATTGGTTTGACTCCTTGCTTTGTACCCAGTGTTACATATGAAGCAGGAACATGAACATTGAATGCAAGAGAGACCCAGGAAAGTGGAGGCCACGGGAATGAAGTTTGTGAGGAGCATGTTAGCTGTCACGAGGAGAAACAGGATTAGGAATGAAGCTATCTGGGAAAGAGTTGGGGTACAGGGAGTACATGAGATAGTAGAGAGAGCAAGACTGAGATGGTATGGTCATGTAATGAGGATGTTGGAGTACATGAGATAGTAGAGGAAGCAGAACTGAGATGGTATGGACATGTAATGAGGAGGGAAACAGAGAGGATGCCAAAGAAAATGTTGGAAAGGAAGTATGTAGGAAAAAAGACAGCAATGGAGGCCAAGAAAGAAATGGGAGGAGCAGATAACAGAAAGTGTTCAAGTGAGAGGAGAAGAATGGAAGAAATTAAAGGAGAAAGAGTGGTGGCAGAATAGAGTAAGAAGGAGGCATTTTACTAAACTGACCCAACCACAAACAGTTGATGATGATGATGATGATGATGATGATGATGATGATATGAATTATATTTTCCCAAATGATAGTGGGGTAATATTTTATTATTATTATTATTATTTCAGTTAAAAGGGAATCATAGTCATTGTATCACTTATGTCTGATGAGAATTTAGTTGAGGTAATATCAGTTGCTAGGGATGAATTATTAGTGTTAAATACTTGGTTAAGTTAGTTTGTAAGTTGTGTTATCAGCTTTTCCAGAAAGTAAACATTAAATAACCCAAATAAAGATTACAAATCAATTTGTTTAATAGATAACAATTGTTAAACTTCACAACAATGTAACAAGCAAATAGGAAGCACAGTTAACAATACATTATTATTTTTATGAAAGAAGAAAAGAAAAGAAGAACATTTTCAACACACATATTTTATTCCATAACAAAAACACATCATGTTTTAGTTGCCGTGTCAATATTTATATGACTAGGAGAGGATGCGAATGGTTGCCTTAACTTCTTTTTATGGCAAACATTACAAAATTTAGTTTTATAACATTTTTAGTTAATTTATTTTGAAACAAAATAAAAGAGATTTTATTTAATGAATAACATCAATATTTATATTTCTAGTCAAATGTAATCACAATGTTTAGAGGTAAGTTATATAATTACTACACACCAATAATTATTCTTGTCAGAAACCATACAGATATAGAAAGAAAGTCTACCTTGGACATGTATTGTAAACACGAGGAAATTGTTAAGGCTAGTCTATAAATTCTATTGTTACAGTTCGTAATTAGCTTAGTGAAGTTAAGCCCTTCACACTCAACGGCACAATTTACTGTACAAGATCTGCTCTGCACAACTCATTCCACGCAATAACTTATGGGCAATAGAACATGTTCTGTATCAAACATTTTTATTGTATTAATGTTGAGTTGTAAACAATAGATAGTCCTGTTTTCTACAGACTTAAGTTTTTCAATTAATGAACAAATGTATATTTATTAATAGATAAACACTTGATCAAGATAAACATAAAATAAGCTAGTAGTAGTCATAACCTTTAGGAACAACAATAAATAAAGGTAGCTAAGACATTGTATTGTTCAAACATGATATACAAACATCCGTGATGTGTGAACAATCTTGTGGTAAAACTTGTGCGCAGAAAATGTGAACAGGAATTTGTTCAATTTATTGCACATAATCTTGTATAAGAAATTGTGTCGTGTCCAACAATATAGTACATAGATTACAGTATTTTTGCTGAAAAAAAAAGGCAATCATCCTAAATAATGTGACAGCTATTCAATGAGAAAGTCTAATGATAGGTACAATAAAATGCATTGAGCAAAATGGTGGGGCCTATTTCTAATACAATTTTTTCATTGGATAAAATAATAGTTCTATAAAGTCAAGATATTAAATAGTCACATGGTTTCCTTAAAGAAAATAACTTATCGAATTAAAACTTGAACTTTTAATAGTTCTAGGATCACATATCAAAGGTAGGTAAATGCTAAAATATTATGATGAGATGTGAAATGTCACAGCTTTTCAATCTCATTGTTTGAGTCAACGGACATTTACCTAATTACAGGCCAAGTTTCATAGTAAGGACCTTTAGAAAATACAAACATAGAAAGTGATTATATCCAACAAAAGGGACAGATGCATATCACCTGACTTTACGTATGAATATGTGAAAGTAGATCTAATAATTTTAACACCAAATAAGGTGTTTTTTTAGCAATGCGTCTCACTGCTCGTTCAGTTTATATACTTTTGTATTAATTACTCTTATGGTTTGAGTGATTAGGAAGGTTATATTTAGAGGACATTTGAATTGGAGGGAGAGTGTAAAACCAACCGTCCTCAGGACACCCGACCGAGATTCAAACTTTGATCCCCTCGCCAGTCTAGTCTACTGCGAGAGTAACACGTTAGACCATGCAGCCACCAGAGCGGCTCAAGTAAGGTTCTTCCTATGAAAATTGGACTATAGGTCTACAATCGACTGGCTCTTCCTACTTTCACCGCGTTGATAAGATAGGGACATATTGTAATCAGTTATGGTAAGACTGCCATCTTACACTGTAAACAGAGTGCATCCCCATATACAAGAAAGGGTAGTTTTACCAACCTCCCTCACCCCCTTTTGACAATCCTAAGGTTTCACACCGTGTACGTCGAGCAAGCTGATACTTACATGGCTTAGCCTGAGCCTTTACGCAGCCACGATATCCGCCAAACGAGCGCGAGACAACTTTAGCTATGACGATGTCAGCGCCAACACAAAGAGAGAAACTGGAGGAAGCGAGTCGACCGAGAAAACCTGCCCGGAATGCTACGGCCGGGGATACTGCGAGGAGAAAGATGGGAGCATCGAGTGCTTGTGTTACGAGCAGTTTTACGAAGGGGCGGACTGCACGACCGAGGTGAACCATTGCAAGACAAACCCGTGCGAGAACGGTGGCGACTGTCAATCCGTCTGGGGGAACTATTTCTGCAAGTGCCGGAAAGGGTTCCACGGTGTCAACTGCACAGAGCAAGGTTTGATAATAGCATTGTTTGCTAGAACATTTACACAAGTATTTGTTTTTAATTATCCATTAAATGTTAAATCAACATATGAAAAAAAAATTATCTTAAGATTTTAAGCTCATAGAATTATTCATAAATTAAAATAAATTAGATAAATATCACCCTGCCTTAAAACTTTGTTTTTATTCGCGGAAAACAAATACAGTGAAATCTCCCTTAACGGACATTTCTGAATAGTGGATTCTTCCTTATAAAGAACAGTTTAAATTTCACCAGCAAATTAACATTGGCTCTTGAGGTGAAACAACCTCCCAATAACGGGCTTTCTCAATAACGGAAACACTGCTATAGATGCATATGTATGCATAGAGATCTCTAAATAGCGGACAAAAAGGGAAACCCCCCGTCCATATTTAGTATTTGACTGTAGAAATATCAATGTCTCACGCTAAGTACCGCAAGTCCTGCCTTACCCCTATAGGGAGAGTTTCTAAAATAGCCTACGTAAAATTGACTATGGAAATCCAAGATCGTACCAATCACCTCTTCCGAGCCATCGGCGGGTGAGAGGTGGTTGTCCCAGCAGTTTAGTCTAGTATTAAAGTGTGCACATATACAGTAAATAAAGCCTACATTTAACATTTTATTTTATTTACATATTCTGTGTACAGTATTATATACAGTAAGCTACATACAATATGTAATCATTCCTGCCTCTAATACTGCACAGTGCAGTAATTAGATTGTTGAAGTTAATATCCACAGTACATAGGTCATTTGGATTAAACTGTGTTCAAACATTGTTTGTTTTTTTGAAATAAATTAAATTACTTTTCCAAATAGCAAATACTTCTTAATAACAGGTATTTCTTTGATCCCGAAAGGGGCACTCTGTTAAGGTCCGGGGATGAAGACCAGTGTGGTTGAAGTTTTTACAGAAAAACTTTTTTTTTTGTCAAAATAAATTAAATTCTTCAATAGAAACACGTGGTAATATTAACGGTTGTTGAATATCTGTCATGAGCAAAGTGGCATTAAATGACAAAACTTTTTAAACGAAGAGAAAAGGTCATTTAAAAATATTTATTTAAATCTCAGGACACCCCTGAGGAATATTCGATACCTGTTTATATCACCATGTGAAGAAAATTAAACTCTTATGTTTGTACTGAATAAATATTTGATTTATTTTGACCAAAAATATGTTTCGACATAAAAACTGCAAAAAAACATTCGCCTTTTCTCGCATCCTATACATTCCTACCATCCACTGTAATATGAATCATTTATAGAGCATATTTTCCCATACATAAGATAATTGCTAATTATTCGAATTGTCGTGATTGTTAACGATTGATTTGCTTTTTATTGCATCATTATCTGTTTAATTTATGACAGAAATTTTTGTTTCCCTTGTCTGTTAATGCCCCGACTAATTTTAGTGTTCCCAAGTTACACTCATCGCAAGCAGCCTCGGGGTGAGAGGAAAGACGTGACGAGCTGCTTGCACTTGACGTGACTGTTCAATCTGTTTTGTCTGCCAAAGGCGAGATCAAGAGGGTGGCGAGACCTCAGTTCTTGTACAACGTGGAAGTCGAGGTACCCGGCGAGAACGCGTTCATCCTGCTACTGGACGGGGCCAAAACCTCGAGCATGGGGGAAGAGTTTTCTCTCGACTACGAGACAGGGACAGGGATGAAGTTCTTCGCCAAGAAGTTAGAGTTGATAAAGAACCCGCGGAAGCTGGCAAAGAAATACGAACTGGATCACTCCATTATGCACCACTTCCCCAGAGGTCTGGGGGCACACATGCAGCTTTTATGTGGCCGATTGTTATTTTTAAAGGAACTTAACCCTCGAGGGGTGTCCTTAGCACCTGGAACCAACACTTCTTATTACAAACCGAATCATATGTACGGTACACTGAATACTTTCAGACCGGACGGAAACAAACTTTTCGGTCTCATCTGAACTCAAGCTAATTTTTAGAAAGTTTTTTAAATTTTTTTTGCTTTGTCACCGCGTCTTACTACTTGTTTAGATTATACACCTATATACCAATTACGCTCATGTTTTAGGGATGAGAAAGGTTGAATTCAGAGGTAGTGCACCCACATTTGTGTTGAAGGTGGGAAGCAAATGATAGAAAAACCACTCTCAGTACATTCAATCGGAATTTGGACTACGATCTATAAATCACGTGCAGTCTAATCCAAGAGTGACGTCTTAGACCAGTGGGTTTGAAAATAAATCAAGAGCGGTTATAGTGTGATAGAATCATCCATTGAATGTGTTTATTTAAAGGGCTAACCAAAAGATTTAAAAATTAACCAAACAATAGTCAAAAGTAATCATATCAATTTAGTTAGAAGGAATAAATTAAAGTTATAAAGCAAATAATCTAATATTCCTTTTTATTATTTAAACGGGATCATTTCTATATGGTTTCATGTTTTTTTAAAGTCCATCATGAATACATTAAATTAAAAAGAAGTTATTAGAGAGGAGGCCAAGAAACCATTTCCCAAACTTTGACCGCCTGCATCTGTTAACCATCTTGTCTTGGTTTTCCAGAAAATAAAATGGGGTACATAATTCGTGGCTGTTCCTACACCCCAAACGGGGGCCCTGTCTACATCTCGATTAAGATAAAGAACAAGAACACGGTGCAGTTTGAAGGGCGGTACCTCGTCGTGCCCAAGAAGAACCCTTCCTCCTGTACTCCAACAATCCTCATGCAGGACTGGTACGAGCTTTTGTCTCCTCTCTGAACCAAAGACCAGAGAAAGGGGTTCAATCCTCACTGGGTGATGGTTCAACATTCTCTCACAATGCAAATGTTGGGTCATTTCCTTCGGATGTATCCTTCCATTATCTAAGGCTGTAGTTTAAAACATTGATAGTCGACAGTGGAACACCCTACTTATCCCATCTTCTTGGACTGTTAGCTGTAGTATTCACCCTCCTAGTCCTGTTCCTTCGTGTAAGCTAGTTTAACCCCCCCCCCCTCCCCCACTGCTATTCCATACTAAACCCTGTGGTATGTTTTTATTTGTAAACTTATGGTTTATTCATATAAAAAGATTGGGATGTTTACACTTTGGATGAGTTCATTCATTGTAAGGGGTTTTTTTGTGCATCGCGTCTTGATACTTGTCCAGGCTACTCGCGTACTTACACCATTATTATTATTATTATTATTATTATTATTATTATTAGCACCGTGTCTTACTACCCGTTTGGGTTATACACACTTACACTAATGTGTAATGGTAGGGTTATTGTGAGATGAAATGAAGGACCTACAGTTTAACGTGGAATCCGAACCACGGGGGAGGCCTGGCATTCCACACATTCACAAGATGTCTTGTCAGAGGTGAAGGAAGGGTTTGGTAATCAGATAAATCTGTGCCAGGACCGAGGATCGAACCCCGGCCGCCAGAACAGAAGTCTGACACCTTACCCCCTAGACCACCAGGTCACCTACTTACACCAATAAGTCGGGAATGAGGACGTTGTAAAATTTGGAGGGCATGTATTTTCGCATTTACACGGAGGTAGATTGGCAAACAATTTAGGGGAAAACACCCTGGTACAACTAACAGGGATTTGAAAGCCGATCGCCCCGTACTATATATAATATTTTTATTCAATAACATTATTTTATTCTACTAACTATTCAAATCAGTAAATGTTGATTCTTGTTGATTCATTGTTTAATTTATATCTTACTCGCTTCGGTGGCCACATGGCCTAAGACACTAGATACTTTTGCAGTAGAATCTGGTGCGTGAATGCCAGACAATCAGCGAGTATAGAGCTTGTGTTGAGGAGTTTTATGAACAAACTAATATTAACTAAGAAACAATATTCAAAATAATTAAATCTTATAAATCAATATTGCAGATTAAATTCCCCGTGAATAAATATTTAAATTTGAGCCACCAGGGACTTGTTGAGCGCCATTCTGCCCCACCTGCCCAGTAATTAGCTCTCGAATGTCGAGGCGTGACCTCGCGATAAGATGTGGGGAGATTTGATAGAACATTTGTTCCCACCCGGTCTAGCGCAACAGAGTATGACAAGGCGCCCATGTACAAGAGGGGGGAAAGGTTCTCGGTGAGAAGCAAGACCACACCAGAGTGCTCCGACCAGGAGCCCCAACTGTCCCACTACTGGTTCCAATACAACATCTCCGAGGATGCTCCTGTCCCCACAGGTGAGTATGTCCTGTGCTGCTACATTGTGTGCACATACACATACACACTTTGACCACTATTGTGAAGACAATGACACGTATCATCCCTGACATGAGAGCTCAATTCTGGCATAAAACTCAATCTCTGCTTTTAGAGCGTTTAAATAGTTAAAGTGATTTTCCACTACCTCCGGGCATTTTTAGTTTTTATCGTCGCATCTTACTACTTGTTCAGGGTATACACATATGTAGGCTACTAATTACTCTGGCGAGGAAGGTTGAATTTAGAGGAAATATACCTGCATTTTCCTAGAAGGAGAGCGGAAAATCGTTTTAGAAAAACTTTTCTCAGTACACCTAACTGGGATTTGAGCCCCAATCTCCCCGTCATCGACAGTATAGTCTATTGATAGAGTGATGCCCTAAACCATATGATCACCGAAACAGGTACAAATTATGTTGTTTCAGTGTTATGATATGAGCATGTGTGGTTTTTTTTTAAAAGCTCACCGATAGTGAACCTCGATTCATCTGAACCCCAACACACCACATGAAGATCACGTATGTGTGCTTGACAAGTGTCATAAGACCCTCAGGGTTGGTTGTTCAGTGTCTGAAGCGCTAAATCCTGGCATGGGCCTTTTAAGAAACACAAAACTATAAGAATACAAAATAAGCAGTTTGTATTAAATTTTTTTAGAACTAATAAAATAAAAAGGCAGCTAGGATAAGTTTGAACAAAACATGACCAATAAACATAAAGTATTTTTTTTTTAATGGTTCCCAAACTTGACATCTTTTAGGTGACACCTTCAAAGCGTTGGTCACGGACTGGAACTCACCGGCAGAATACGCTTTCCAACCTTTCACCATGAATTTTGGGTTTTATCTGATGAAAGTAGCCATACTTGAAAAAGTCAACGAGATAATGGGCGCACAAAAGAATTCTTTCTGGAACGAAAACATGGTGAGAAGCTGTCTCACTAAAAACACAATGTTAATAGGAGTCCCTATCTCATGAATGCCTCGTTAAATTAAGCTCCTAATATTATTATTATTATTATAAGCACCGTGTCTTACTACCCGTTCGGGTTATACGCACTTACGCTAATGTGTAATGGTAGGGTGATTGTGAGATGAAATGGAGGACCTACAGTTTAACGTGGGATCCGAACCACGGTGGAGGCCTGGCATTCCACACATTCACAAGATGTCTTGTCAGAGGTGAAAGAAGGGTTTGGTAATCAGATAAATCTGTGCCGAGACCGAGGATTGAACCCAGGACCCCCAGCACAGAAGTCCGACACCTTACCCCTAGACCACTAGGTCACCCATAAGCTCCTAATAATGTTTGTGATTGGTACAGTTGACAGTGCGTGGTTACCAATAATGATTCTTAACCCGAGCCTCAGGTTCATGTTCCAGAAATGAATTCCATGATTAACTTTTTTCTACATTTTGAGTTTCTCTAATGTTGGTGCATTTCCTTAAATGTAGCCCTCTTCAATCTGTTTATTTAGCCTAAAGAGTATTTATGTTACAATTTATATATTTTTTTTACATCGAGCACCTGAAACTATGTGTTTATTGCGCTGCACCAGTGCGGTTTCCACATTGTACCGACCGACTTGGTGGCGTGCATGGTGGGCGGGGAGAGTGGCACGGTTGGCGTGCATCAGGAGCTGCAGCTAAGTGCGGAGCTGTCTTACGACCCCAACGAGTCTCCCTACAACCAACAACACCTGAGATACAAGTGGTCCTGCTGGGTCTCCGAACACTCCGAGGGGCACTACTGCAAGGGGAAGAGTGTACAAGTGGGGACAGGTTCGTCCCCTACATTCCCTCCAGACAAGGCCATTGTGTCATACAATTTTAGCACCTGGGGGAACGCACATTTAGTGAGCTCCTAATTACTAGTGACCCCACCTGCTTCCAAACCAAGTGGAGACTAAATTAACAACCCAGTGAAGGTCAAACCAGAGTCATTCAGAAGTAGTAGGAGCATAACCTCTTAACGATGATTACCACAGACAAGGCCAGATTCCCTGAATCCACATTCGATTAGAAACGTATCACAGAAAGTGGTGTAGAAACGCGTATGATTATATTTATTTTAAAGGAATTTTTCCTTGCAGCTAACATACCCGGGTTAGTTAGCATACTTAGATTAACTCTATAGCCCTTCACTTTCATTATGAGCACATTAAAATAATCAACAACGTTGACACTGTGCATGGGCTAAACATCCTGGGTTTTATTTCCATGTCCAGGTGTCAATTTTCAACATGTAGATTATTGTATTTGAAACATACTAGGCCAAGATTAAGAGCTCTTTATAAATAAACACACTAATGTAAAACTATAGCCCGTTTTGTTACATGTGAAATAAGGTACTGGAAAGATTAATAAAAACATATAAAAGGTAAAAAACAAAATATGGTTTTTACAATGAATGGAAGAACACAGTTCACATGTCACACTACCGCCACTTGAGAATAAGGTAGTGGCAGTCTCGTGAAGAGAATCGATCGTTACCGCCCAATCCCCCGACCTAGGTTTCATTCTATCGCAACTCATCTGGGGGGAGTGTGAAATACGCAACACAACTTACTAAAAGAGGAAACCAAAACACACAAAAGGGAGAGAGAGGAAATAGATAAAGAACTATAGGAACATGTGAAAGGAGCAAATACCATAAAAGACAAACACGAGAAATGGAGAGTGGATGCGAATATATATCTCTTTCTTGTACCTTTTTTCAATGTATAACAAAATACAGTACTTCAAAAAGTGGAAGTTTTCCTTAAATAGATAAATGATGGATTGTGTAATATTAAGTTAACAATGTGAAGTCATCTATGTGAGAGGGAGTTTCGGCAAACATCCCGACCTTGCAGGGGCCAAGCCAGTTGGGTCAAAACCGCGACCTCTGACCCCGCGATACTGTCCCCAGGTGTGTTATTGTCCATACCCAAGGACCGGCTGCAAGTGGACAGTGTTTACGAGTTCATGGTTGAGGTGTGGAGCACCAAACCCCCTGTGCCAGGGTACACAGTGAACCCCAGTAATGCGACCAAGAGAGTGACAGTCATCGAGGGTAGACCCGCCATCTTGGCCCTAGAGTAAGTCATCGGAGCAGCGTGTTAAGACTGAAAGCCCCAAGGTGGTGGTGGGAAATATTACTTTTTGACCTACCACACATCATTTTACGGTATAAACTACCCCCCTATTTTGTATTTATTTCAGATGAGTAAACATGTCTGGAGTATTATTATTATTATTATAATTAGCACCGCGTCTTACTACCCGTTCAGGTTATACGCACTTACGCTAATGTGTAACGGTAGGGTGATTGTGAGATGAAATGGAGGACCTACAGTTTAACGTGGAATCCGAACCACAGTGGAGGCCTGGCATTCCCCACATTCACAAGATGTCTTGTCAGAGGTGAAGGAAGGGTTTGGTAATCAGATAAATATGTTACGGGACCGAGGATTGAACCCCGGCCGCCAGCACAGAAGTCGGACACCTTACTCCTAGACCGCCAGGTCACCCGTCTGGAGTATTATCGACTAAACCCTACTGACCACGATTTCACCTAAGAATTGCTGTTCCAAGCCGTTCCAATTTTAACACCACAGCAGTGGTCTCCAGGTCAAGGGTCTCCACAAGCCCCTTAATAACCCCCTCTACCCCGCTTTCTCCCCCTACCCGGAGTAGAATAGTTACAAGTCTGGTAAACATCAAATAACTTAAGGGCCACCCACACCGCTGGTCACGCAGTCCAACACAGCACTCTTACACTATCTTCCGATTTTTCCAGTGACTGGGAGATCAAAGTTTGAATCTTGATTGGGTGTACCGAGGATGTTTTTTTCCTAAATGCCTTGCCCCTCTTTCTCCAAACAAATGTAGGTACATTTCCTCTAGAGTGTTGCCTTTCTTATACCTATACCATTGGAATAGTTACTGGATGTGTATAGCCCAAAGAGGCTACAAAACATGGTGAAATAAAAGCTTGTGGGCTCTTCGTAGGTATGTGAGGAACGTCGGGCCGTATTTCCAGTCAAACCCGGAGGAGATAGTGTATCTGAAGGTGGTCTGCGAGGCAGAGTGCGCCGACACCATGGAGGAGATGGAGTACGAGTGGACCTTCGAGCCGACCGAGGGGAGCAAGAAGACATTGGACTGGAAGCAGGACACTCAGTTTGGACAGAACACTGACAAGCTGCTTATTCTCGAGAACAAACTGACCCGGAGCGAGACGTACCTCATCAGTGTCACAGGTAGAGCGACAACACCTGGGCCCCGCAACCCTAAAGGATTCCTTTAGATTAGCGGTTTCTGAACTGTGCTTTTGTGTAACACCAGACAAGTGAATTTAAGTCATAAAAATATTGGGCTTGATAAAATCTTATTAATATATTACGACCGAGTATAACCAAGAATAAAACAGATTTAAACAGCGATAGGAGGGGTGGCAACAATGATTCAAGCTCTGATAGTTGGTACAGCCACACAGTCTGTGCTATTATATCCCTGTGCAACATTAAGAATGTACCAAAATAGTAAATATTCAGCCCGTTCGGGTTATACGCTTTAAGTACTAATTACTCTAATGGATTAGGAATTGGGAAGGTTGAATTAGAGGAAGTGAACCCGCATTTGCGTGGAGGGAGAGTGAAAACCATTTAGAAAAAACCACCCCCAGTTCACCCGACCGAGATTCGAACCTCGATCTCCCCGTCCTCAGCAGTTAAGCACAACACGAATAGTAAATATTCAGCCAGTATTTTTGGTGGTAGTTTAAATTATGAAAATTGATGGAGTGGTATGCCATTCAAAAAGTTTGGGAACGGCTGCTCTGAATTAAATTGTCTGCAACTGTCCAAAAGAATCTAAAATGTGGGGTTTGTCACGATCTAAATTACTGAGATAGTTGTCTTACTCATCAACCTATTTTTGAAGGTCTCCAACGTAATCAGATTTAAAGTGATATATTTATGTTATATAGATAAAACATAAATACTGGTAACTAGGTAGGCCTACCGCAAATCAACCCTGAGGGCTGTCTTGATATGTGACATGTGTTAGTTAAAACACACACAGCGACTCTCTTTGACAATAATTCCCGGAGTTATACCAAACTGATTTTCACCATTCTATTTTTAAATGAAAGCTCAAACAACAAGGATGAGTCCAAAAAATGTTTGAAATTAAATATTTAAAGAGGAAACCCCAATTTTGAAAAATTACAATTTGCATCGGCAGCAATTTCTCGAGTTCTACTATAGTGATTTAAATTCAAGAATCAAAGTGTTACCAATACATTCAATATCGAAGCCGTAATCTTTATATATTTATGTTAGTCGATGAATGTACGGACACTATTATGACTAAGGTTATGGAGCCGAAGCCAAGCCTTCAACTCCAACTCCTATATTTATCTGCGGTCCGACTCCGACTCCTTCAGAAATGACCAAAGTTGGTAGATTAATTAACTGTAATAGCAAATTTACTGCAGTAAAATGCTCCACTATAGATGACTTCTAGGGAAGCTTAGGCTATGTGGTGTTGTGAATTTATTTGAATAAATTTGTCAATCCAAATTACGAATATTGGTCCTAAAAAAAAAAAGTTAAAATTGTATATTTATCATATTTTGCTAGAATATTATACCGTTAAGTTTTTATTTTGAAGCTAGAGTCAGTAGGCCTACATTTTTACTGCCTCCGAATCCAACTCGGGCTCCACCCAAAACTACTTCCAACTCGGTCCACAGCCCTGATTAAGTCAGGTTTCCCGATGTTATGGAAAATGTGGTTTGTTTTTCTAAAAATAGTCTTAATATGGATATTTGCACAAAAATCAAAAAAATGTCTGAACTTACGACAACTTCACTAAAAGCCATGTGACTTAGGTGATTTTTTTTCGCCTGAAAACAATGCTTTATAGTTAAACTTAAAACAGTGTGTAAAAAATAAATGTATAACTACGTACCGATACGTAGCTGCCATAGAATAAAATAGTCGGAAAAAGTGACCCAAGCCGTCAGGGGTAAAATGATGAAAAATAAATCGCAAACATGATGCGATTAAATCAGAACGTATTTGTATCGTGTCATGATACAAACTTAAACGTGTAGGATATAAGCCTGGAACTCAGTAGAATTTATACACCAAGGTGGTTGAAAGTGGTGTCGTAAAAATAAAAAGTTTTAATTTGAAACCCTAAGTGTGGACCTATTATGATTCACTTTTATTACTAGGCTAACATTTTTATTAAATTAGCCAGCTCATTATTTCATGTTTTAACTTAAGATATTAAATATTTATTAACCCAAAACCTCCCCCTTAGGGGCAAAGCATTGCCGACAATGAAATCTGTAATGGTCCATCCAGCAGATAAATTAGTTTTCTGAACCACAAAAACTGGGCAGCAAACCTGTTACCAACGTATCTTGGAACTTACTCTTCTCTCAAGCGTTCATGGACGAAACAAAACAACCTTTAGGTTATCCACAGCAAGTCATCAAACACAAATTATTAATAAGCTCAATAAACACCGCAAAGTAGAACATCAGTTGAATGGCAAGTCTAAACGACACACAAAGGGTAATTTGTTAACGTAGGTTGAGGATGGAACTCTTTAACACTGTGACGCGAGTTGAAGCCAAATATAAAATAAACTTTCTAGAGTCTCCATTTTTTGTTGTTGTTGTTGTTGTTGACTAGGGACTTGTCACATGATTCCTCACATTCAGAAGGTAAATTAAGTACCGGTATTTAATAAATAATTCACATGTTATCAGGAATACCAATCCTGATATCAGACAACATGTCTCCCTTCCATGCTATGGAGAAGCAGTAATGCTTCAACAATTGAACAAGCAGTTCCTGTTCGTCAAGTAGCTCTATCTGCTCCATTTTATGACGCTCACTAGAGGACAGGGCGGAATACATGTCTACCATGTCCCACGCTTGCGCGCCGTCCCAACCTGCCTGCACAAACCTTTGCTTCTGCGAGTCCAGACTCTTGCAAGCGTTGACCCCGGCGAGGAGACAACCCCTGGCCCTCAGGTTCGACGTCATCATGTTGCCGAACCTGTCGTCCATGTTGACTTGCTCGTAGTTGACAAACAGCGCGGTGCGGAACTTACCGGCGAAGAACGACAGGAGCTGATCCACCTTTTCCGATTCTATATATACGAGGACGCACTCTGTAAGGAACAGCGTGGGGAGACTCTCGTTCACTCCCGCTTCGGAAAGCTTCGTTTTCAACTGTTCGAGGTCACACAAGTCCACGCCGACCACGTGATAGTCGTTGGAATGGAAGTCTGTGTTGCTTATCATAACCTCTCCGTCCCCCACCTGGATCATGTCCAACAACAATTGACTTTTCTTGATGAAATGGCACTTCTTGGAAGTCACGGCTGGGAAATCCAACTCTACAAAGTTGGTGATACGTATCCCGGCTTCTTTGAGGCGCCAATACAGTGTGTCGAAGCCAGCCCCCAAGTTAAGGATTTGACAATTGCTACCAACTCTTTGCAAGAATTTGTGGATAAACATCTCTACTCCTTTTACTCTCGCGTAGTAGCCTCTGTTTATTTCGGGGGCTTTCCTGTCCGAGCTCCGAATGAACAGAGAGATGAAGGGATCTTTCCAATAACCAAGATGTACTGCAGATCTCTTACACAAACTTGCATCATCGTTCGTGGCTTGCACAGCCTCTAGACTCAATGCCGCCATTTTATCTGACAGTGCGCTGCACAGTTAAAAAAGATAAAAATTTAGGTACTTTCAATTTCTAATAAGGTTCAAAATATATTCAGTTAATAGAACAGAATGTACACAAAAACAATACTATTGGAGTGTTTACATTTTTTTGCGGGAGCCATTTTGAAACGAATCAGAGCTACCAGCTTGGAAAATTATAATTTGAAAAATACGCTTAATCTTATTAAATGCTAGCAACAGTTGTACCGTTTATAGTAAGTATGTGAATGATTTAGTTAAATTAGCAAATAATTAATTGTGGAATGAAATATAAAAAAATGCAGGTGAGTTTTATTAAAATTAAAATATTACCACGTGAAAACAAGAGAACGACAATGTTTTTCTGACCCTCTACAACCCCCTCCCGCAAAGTTAACCATGCAATTAATTTACCTCAGAGTTGATAAAATCCAAGGTGGCGCTTGGGTTAGCCAGAAAATCCTACCGCCTTGAAGTTAGGGCGTGCTATGCCAAGGAAAATAGACGCATCTAGCGTGCACCACTCTACTGCTCCATAACTTTAATTATAATTAATTATATTCCTACCCGCCTCGGTGGCGTAGTTGGCTAACGCGCTTGTCGTGTTGAGCTCGACTGCTGAGGACGGGGAGATCGAGGTTCGAATCTCGGTCGGGTGAACTGGGGGTGGTTTTTCCTAAATTGTTTTCCACTCTCCCTCTACGCAAATGCGGGTTCACTTCCTCTAATTAAACCTTACCAATTCCTAATCCATTAGAGTAATTAGTACGTAAAGCATATAACCCGAACGGGTAGTAAGACGCGGTGCTAAATATAAATAATAAATAAATTATATTCCTAGACTTATCTAAAGTGTTTAGTACAGTAGACCATGTTTATGATTAATTAAAACTTGAAAGATTGAGAGGGGCTAATAAAACTAATTTGCAAAAATATTAATTAATCTATTACGCCTAAAAAAAGCTTATCATGCATATATCCAATAAAAAATTAACTAGAGCGTTTTAAGGGGGGGTAGATAATTTGGTAATTAGTAACAATGGCCTACTTATGCCCTAAAGTACAGTAAAAAGTAAATTTATATTATAAAGAAATGCCCTTATACTTACTGCGTGAAACTATTTAGATAACTTCATTTAATTCCAAGAGGTCTCAAATTTAACTACGTACCATTTAGTAGCCTAGTTATAATTAAACTTTAGGGGAATATGAGGGGGTCATTGCCCCTAGGATTTTTTTTCAAGGAGAGCAAAAGGCTCATACACACACAATTGTTTTAAGTTAATGTTTTTTCTTTGGCACCATGTCATACTACCTATATTCAGGCTATACACATATGTACTAATCACGCTAATGAGTTAGGTATGAGGAAGGATGAAATTAGAGGAAGTTTTCCCACATTTCTGCAGAGGAAGCGTGGAAAACCATTTTGGAAAAACCTCCCTTTAGTCCTCCCGGTCAGGATTCTAACCCCTATCTCCCTGTCATCAGCAGCCTAGTTTGACACGAAAGTGACACCTTAGACCGTGTGGCCACCAAAGCAGGTAATATTGTGTTAATTAATGGGAATTTTGAAGCATCCTCACTAAATAATAATAATAATATTTAGCACCGCATCTTACTACCCGTTCGGGTTATACGCTTTAATTACTAATTACTCTAATGGATTAGGAATTGGGAAGGTTGAATTAGAGGAAGTGAACCCGCATTTGCGTGAAGGAGAGTGGAAAACCATTTAGGAGAAACCACCCCCAGTTTACCTGACCGAGATTCGAACCTCGATCTCCCCGTCCTCAGCAGTCAGGCTCAACACGATAAGCGCGTTAGCCAACTACGAGCCACCGAGGCGGGTGTCCTCACTAAAGACACTGTTGTTCACAGGTGGCCACAAAGACCGTGGCCAGGCCACCATGAAACTGAATGTGAACACCCCTCCCACCATGGGCAGGTGTGCCATCACCCCAGATTCCGGGAAGAGTGGGGTCACCAAGTTCCACATCACCTGCGAGGGTTTTATCGACGAAGACAAGTTCCCGCTGACTTACGAGTACTTCCAGGATGCTGACCTTGACAATCCGGGGCTCGGTATTTACAATATTTTTTTTAAGGAACTAAACTTACACTGGCCTCTGATTGTTGAGAAGATAGGTTAACCAAGGGGGAAACGGGGTACACATATTCATTCACTACCCATCTGAATCTGAACATTCTGTAAAGTAAGATGCATGATGGGATCATCTATATTAATAAAATGAAAAATTGGTTTTTCTGTTTTTCATGAAAAGTGCATGAAATCTACCTCATGCTGAGACCTGACACTTTAAAATTAGTAGTCCATATGCGTAAAGATGTAGCCTACACCTAGAAGCAGGAATTTTACATATTTGATTAGATTTTTTTTTTAATTTATTAAAAAATAGGTCAGAAGAAATTATATCAAGATTTTTTTTTTCTGTTTGAAGTAAATAAAAGTGTAGTACTTTTGCTATATAATATAGCAGGGAGGAACATTTATCAAATACAAACATATTTTGCTGCGATCAACATTGATCACATTTTACTATATTATTATTGTTATTTTATAGGTATTGATAATATCTACCAAAATTTACAGCTACAGATCACAGGACTTCACTTTCGGCCGCCCTAGTGCTCCATATAATTTGCCGCCTGGTTTTTAATCATCCTACTAACAAATTAACGGGACAGGATTTTTTTTTTTTTTCACTAAAACGTATGAAGTAATTCATTAATACGTTAATTAATTTACTGTATTGACATTATTTCATACAGTTTCAGTAAAATACTATAATATTTATGACAGAATTACACATGTAACCCTACATATACTTAAAAAATCACACGTGTGGATTTTTTTTTTTTACCAACAAATGTATGACGGTTTATAAGAAACTTTAGCCGCACATGTTTATTTATGATCCATCAAAATTTGTTACCTTATGCTGAAGCCTACTTATCCTACTTATAAATCAGCCCCTGCATTAAAGTAAAGTCAGGAAAACTTTACAGTTTTCGGATAAGGCCCTTGTAATGGAAAATGAATTAAGCTCCTTTAGTTTCTGGTATCCTGGTAGCCAGGAGCTGCCAGAGAAGTTGAGTTTCTGAATATGTCTGTCTTGTCCGTGTTATTCACATACTTAAACCAAAGGGGTGGGGATGAGGAAGGTTGTATTTAGAGGGAAATGTATCCAAATTTGAGTGTAAGAAAAGGGAGTACTATTTAGGGGGGAAAAAACCTCAGTAAACACAACCAGAGTTAGAGGTTATTTATTAAAGGTTATAACTCAACCACCCCACCAAGAAAAAACCAAACCAGACAAGGTTGACACTTTAATCTGACACACTTAAGGGCATTCTATATTTAAAAAAAAAGTATACTTAGTGCCTATTATTAACCGCGATAATTCTGGGGTGAAAAGTCGTCCCCTCTCTCAACCCAGACTGATTCCCGAGTCCCCCCCTCCCCCCAGCCTTTGCCCGCGGGCGGAAGGCTGGAGGGTCTCGGGATGTCAGAGGTCAGCTGTTCTAATCTCTCACCTGAACCCGCCTGCAGGTGTGCTGTTGTCCTACAAGTTGTTGCCAGATGCGTCCAACCTGGTGCTTATGGAGGGGAAAGAGGAGAGCGGCTTCAAGACCGAATTGACAGTTCGTGTCAGCGACCACTGGGGCATGAATGTGCTCTACAACCTCACCGCCGTGGTCAGTTCAAGCTCGCATACAAAAGATGAGAGCGCAGGAATCTTGTCTGCTTGGTCTAAGACGTTAGAGACTCACATTGCTCTAGGTCGCCATTTACTGAGAGGTCTGATCCTCGGCGAGGCGTGCCAAGGGTGGTTTGTTTCTCCTTCCTCACTCCACGCTAACGCCAGCACACTTTATTAAAACTACCCTCTTTCTCCATAAAACTTAAATTAAGTCAGTTAATAAAACCTATGTGTTAAAATGTAATAATAATAGTAATAATAAAACTCACTAAATCTTGGAAACTCAAAATAAGCCTAAAAATTGTATCATAAAAGTTTAAAACAAAATTGATGAGCCAAGGTTTAGAAAAATAAGGCAGACAAAACTGTAAATAAGTCAAATCCACAATCCCAAATTTGAATCTGACTCTTAAAAAACATGTCAGATATAAAAGGTTTACTTTACCATAAAATTAAAATAGTAACTAAATGTTAAAAAAATTTGCCATAATATACTCAGTTAAGTAGTAAATTAATGATCAGAGGTTTGGTTGTTAAGTTAATTTCTAAAACTGTCGAGTTGAATTACCAAAAAAAAAGTAGACTATAATCAATTCAAAACAAATTTTATCTCAGCATTTGACATTTTTTTTTATTAGTGGTAGAGAGAATTGAGGGAACATTACGTCTGTGACCTTTATCGATGACGCAGGTGAAGCCCATAAGCGACTCTGATGACCCTGAGGAACTGATGAAGTCAGTGACATCTGTGTTTGACGGGACCAATGGTGACGGCTTCTCCTCGGTGAAACTCTTAGTGGAAGGGGGGGACATGTCTGGTGAGTGGCACATACATAGCTCTTGCACGGGAAATCACATTCTTTGCGTTCATTCAGCGATTAGACACCTGTCTCCCGGGTCAGTCAGCACACACATAATATTACCGTATTTCTTTGATTATATGTCACACACTTCTTTTACTATTTAAACATCCCTAAAAACAGGGTGCACCTTAGAATCTATGTCGTCTTAGAATCACAGTTCTTTTCCGACCAACGCTCTCGATGGCTCAGAAAACGATATATTAGGGGATGGTATTAGATAAAGATGGCTCAGATGAATCAGTGTGTGATATTGAGTCAGAAGGAATAGATGAATAACATACCTACTGATAAATAAAATGCTATTGTTGTTAGTAGATTGAACTCTCTAATAAAAAATATTTCTTCAAAATTGGGTGTTTTAGCGTTTATTTTTATTTATTTTCTTAGAATCGAAGCTTTTTTTTCTCTTGGTGCTACTGAAAAAATTAAGGTGTGTCTCACAATCGATGGTGTCTTAAAATCGAAGAAATGTGGTAGTAATCTTTGTGAAACAAATGTATATAATAATTATATATCATATTTATATGTTTGTTTTACAGATATAGTTATATATATATGTTGTTTTCTCTATTGCATGTTTTAGGCTGATGTATGCTCAAGGTCATACAAACAAGCCTGCATGAGCTTTAAAAGAGATGTAAATGT
Organism: Timema shepardi; assembly: GCA_902151425.1. Taxonomy (NCBI): domain Eukaryota; kingdom Metazoa; phylum Arthropoda; class Insecta; order Phasmatodea; family Timematidae; genus Timema; species Timema shepardi. The sequence continues at coordinate 39,739 of CABFVX010001772.1, forward strand.
CCAGTTCTTTGTGATAAATGGGTAGTTTCCCCGTTAAGCTTAGGAAAATATAGCTTATTTCATTTTAACTCTAAAAATTGCATGACTTTTGTCCTCTGTATTATGTATTATGTTCCTCTCGAGGGAAACGAGCCGACATTAGGCCCGCTCTTTATCTGTTCATGGCAGCCGCTGTCCGCACAGTGTCGGCTCTGGCAGACGCTCTGGACCGTGTCGAAGGTGACAACACTGAGATAAACAACACCAAACAGGAGCTTAGGGGGAAGTTTGTCGATGTTCTGGAACAGGTGAGACATCGTCTTCCCACCATTTTGATATAGGATTGCCCTTGGTCGTGGTCTAGACCACACGTGAGAGGGCTGAAATCTGGTCACCACCTTTATGACATTGCCTACTTGGTGAACTCGAAGCTATTTAGCGAAGCGGGCTGCATCTTGGCTTGGTGCACTTGAGATCTCTTAAGCACTATCAATCACACTTAAGACACTGATTTTTGTTTTAAGTACCATTTGGCTTATACGTCTGTGTACTAATCACACTAATGTGTTAGGGATTAGGAAGGTATGCATTTGTATAGAGGGCGAATGTAAAACACTTTAAGTAAAACCACCCTTAGTACACCCGACAGGAATTGAACCGTGATTTTCCCGTCTCCGGCAATCTAGTTCTTATTTGGAGAGAAGTTCCTTAGACCAGGTGGCCACCAAAGCAGGTCCTAGACGTTACCGTATCAAATACAAGGAGCGGGAAGGAAATGAGTTGTCCACACTGCAAGGTCTTTTATTTATCTGCTGATAACATTTACCCTCTTCTGCTGATGAGCATAAACACTCGCTCTACTATTTACTCCTGGACAGAATTGATTTACATTTAAAAATTACCTTTTTTTTTTGTTTCTTTTTCTAGATGGACATTTGCTTCTAAGGAATTTTTCAATCCACATCCTGCAAGAATATTCCTACAGGCTATTAATAGGATTCCAGGCGTTTATAATACAATGCTAATTTTCACGCCTGTTAAAATATCAATAAATTGTAAATTGTCCCTGCGCAGCTCCCCATGAACAGCATGATGGCAGTAACGCAGATCTCCACCGCACTCCAGAAGGTACTGGGGACCGAGTACGACACGGTTGATGATGAGGGCGCCAACACGGCGGCCAATGTCATCGAGGACATCACTATAAAACTGTTTGATGAGGTGGTGACCCATGACACAGAGGACCTGGTATCCACCAAGGACATAGAGACCGTTGTGAGGTGAGTACAGCCCACCAGGGATATAGAGACTGTTGTGAGGTGAGTACAGCCCACCAGGGATATAGAGACTGTTGTGAGGTGAGTACAGCCCACCAGGGATATAGAGACTGTTGTGAGGTGAGTACAGCCCACCAGGGATATAGAGACTGTTGTGAGGTGAGTACAGCCCACCAGGGATATAGAGACTGTTGTGAGGTGAGTACAGCCCACCAGGGATATAGAGACTGTTGTGAGGTGAGTACAGCCCACCAGGGATATAGAGACTGTTGTGAGGTGAGTACAGCCCACCAGGGATATAGAGACTGTTGTGAGGTGAGTACAGCCCACCAGGGATATAGAGACTGTTGTGAGGTGAGTACAGCCCACCAGGGATATAGAGACTGTTGTGAGGTGAGTACAGCCCACCAGGGATATAGAGACTGTTGTGAGGTGAGTACAGCCCACCAGGGATATAGAGACTGTTGTGAGGTGAGTACAGCCCACCAGGGATATAGAGACTGTTGTGAGGTGAGTACAGCCCACCAGGGATATAGAGACCGTTGTGAGGTGAGTACAGCCCACCAGGGACATAGAGACCATTGTGAGGTGAGTACAGCCCACCAGGGATATAGAGACTGTTGTGAGGTGAGTACAGCCCACCAGGGATATAGAGACCGTTGTGAGGTGAGTACAGCCCACCAGGGATATAGAGACCGTTGTGAGGTGAGTACAGCCCACCAGGGACATAGAGACCATTGTGAGGTGAGTACAGCCCACCAGGGATATAGAGACTGTTGTGAGGTGAGTACAGCCCACCAGGGACATAGAGACCATTGTGAGGTGAGTACAGCCCACCAGGGATATAGAGACTGTTGTGAGGTGAGTACAGCCCACCAGGGACATAGAGACCATTGTGAGGTGAGTACAGCCCACCAGGGATATAGAGACTGTTGTGAGGTGAGTACAGCCCACCAGGGACATAGAGACCATTGTGAGGTGAGTACAGCCCACCAGGGATATAGAGACTGTTGTGAGGTGAGTACAGCCCACCAGGGACATAGAGACCATTGTGAGGTGAGTACAGCCCACCAGGGATATAGAGACTGTTGTGAGGTGAGTACAGCCCACCAGGGACATAGAGACCATTGTGAGGTGAGTACAGCCCACCAGGGATATAGAGACTGTTGTGAGGTGAGTACAGCCCATAAGGATATAGAGACCATTGTGAGGTGAGTACAGCCCACCAGGGACATAGAGACCACCATGAAGTGAGCACAGCCTCCCACACTATCCTCAACTTTCACTAATCAATACTAGAACTGGTTGTGAAAGGAATGTTTGTGGAAACTGTCCAAAGACTCTGGCCCCCCCTCCCCTACCGGAATGTTGTTTGTGATCTCTCGCCAGTGCGGTGATGCAGTGTACCGCCACACTCATGTCCACGGCGGGGAAAGTGATGAGCGACCTCTCGCAACCGGACACCGCCGACAACCCAACCATCCCCGACCCAGAGTCACTGTCAGGTGGGGTCTTCGTCAACACCAACCTCACTGATGCAGACTACCCGCTGTACGAAGACCTAGACCCGGAAGTCATAGCCGTCAAAAATAATGTGAGCACGCGCCAGTTTCTACCAATGTTTATATTGGCGGTGATTCTGGCGTCTACTGATTGCCAGAGTAGATTCAAACTATAATCAACTGTTAAGGAGAGTGTTTTCCAAAACACCCCCCTTTCCCCTTTTGGGGCTATGCTCTATCCCAGGGATGGGGAACCTGCGCCCTTTAGGTCACATGTGGCCTCTTGAGAGGTTCAGTGCGGCCTTTTCGCGTATTCTGTCACTTATCAAGATCAATAGAATATAAACTTGAAAAAAAGTGAAAAAACTCTTTCTTTCAAGGGTGACCTGGCGGTCTAGGGCTAAGGTGTCGGACTTCTGTGCTGAGGGTCCAGGGTTCAATCCTCGGTCCCGGCACATATTTATCTGATTACCAAACCCTTCCTTCACCTCTGACAAGACATCTTGTGAATGTGGGGAATGCCAGGCCTCCACCGTGGTTCGGATCCCACGTTAAACTGTAGGTCCT
>CABFVX010001772.1:43965-70139 GCA_902151425.1 Timema shepardi
AGAGGTGAAGGAAGGGTTTGGTAATCAGATAAATCTTTGCCGGGACCGAGGATTGAACCCCGGCCGCCAGCATAGTAGTCTGACACCTTACCCCTAGACCACCAGGTCACCCATGCTCTAGTTGTAGGATGAACAAGGGCCACGACAGACGGGGAAGGAAGGGTAACATTGTGTGACGTGTTCAGTTCCAGACAGTTTCAAGGAAGACCCTGGCCTCCATGGACACCCTGGGGTCCGTTCTGGCTCACCGTCTGACGGGGGGGGAGAGCCCTACCATCATAGATATAGGGAACATGAACATGTACATTAAGGTGAGGAGTCATCGAACAAAGTGTGACCTGCTTCGGTGGCCGCATGGTCTGAGGCGCCACTCTCGCAGTAGACCGGACTGCCAATGACGGGAGATTTGTTGGTTCAAATCTCAGTCGGGTGTACTGAGGGTGGTTTTTCCACGCTGTCTTTCACACAAATGAGGGTACATTTATTCAAAATTGATCCCTAGCTCATTAATGTTAATAGTACTTAGGCTTTTAAACCGAACAGGTAGTAAGATGCTATGCTAAAAGAAGGAAGAACCAGATCAGAATTAAAGCAAAAAATAATATCGATGGGAGACATTCGCATTTTATGATTGTCAGGTTTTATAAGATTAGGATTAGGACTTCAATTCAATATTTGAGATTTGGAGGTGAAATTTAAGATTTGGATCCGAGATAAAGGGGGTCTAGGTACCCAGCTTTAATAATTTGGGGAGAGGAAATAAGGGAGGGGAATAATTGTATGTCTTATTGCCAGTACTGGAAATCATCAATTTAAACTAGCTCAACAATAAAACAGGATTAAGAGGGTGAATTTCAAGAAGTTGCATCAGTGTTCAATCGTGGGAAGAAAAGAGTGTCCTTAATTCAGTTTTGTTCCGACCATAGGTGAGCCGAAGAAACAGAACCCCTTGTTGTTTGTGTAATAGTCCCGTGGCCTGACCTCGCGTCCTGTTGCAGAGTGATCAGCCGGCTGCCTTTGTTGGAAAGATTCTGGGTGTGGAAGAGAAGGACCAGGTCGGTGTCAAGATATCAAAGGAACTGGCCCAAGAGCTGGAGTCCAAACACTCGCAAATCAACATCCAGGTAAGATACACATTACTGTAAACTTATTATTATTATTATTAGCACCGCGTTTTACTACCCGTCCGGGTTATACACACTTACGCTAATGTGTAATGGTAGGGTGATTGTGAGATGAAATGAAGGACCTACAGTTTAACGTGGGATCCGAACCACGGCGGAGGCCTGGCATTCCCCACATTCACAAGATGTCTTGTCAGAGATGAAGGAAGGGTTTGGTAATCAGATAAATATGTGCCGGGACCGAGGATTGAACCCCGGACGCCATCAGAGAAGTCTGACACCTTACCCCTAGACCGCCAGGTCACCCACGCCGTTAACTTAATGGCACGGATTCTCTCGGGAAACTAGGAGCCATCGTACCCCATGGTACCTCACTTTCTACCCCACTACACCTTCTTCTCCACTCCACCTTCTAATCTGACTCATTCTCGCATTCGGTCTTAGGAGTTGCCTGGTTTCTAAAACTACAAGATTATCAAGTTTGTAAACCTAATAGTCTAGTGACGCCTCCGATACCTCTTCAGTCCAAGCCTCCAAAACGAAAGTCTTCAGGGTGAAGGGTTGTTCCAGGTGACGGTGTCCAAGGACAACATGTTCGCTTGGTACGACTCTGGCAGCGACATGAACACGGAGGTGATGATGGTCGACATTAAGGACCCCGAGTGGGCCGGGGAGGTCGTAGCCCTCGACTCGACGACAGAGTTCCTCGACATTTTCATGAAAATTCATCCCGAGAAAGTCGTCATGGTGAAAGGCAAGGCCTCTGCCCCGGCGGGTGTCACCAACCCAGAGCTCCTAGAAGATCACATCGCCGTGCATAGGCTGACCACCAACAAAGGGGATTCGCTCTACATCGAGTTTGATAAACTTGAGGGAAAGCTCCAGGTCAGGAAACACGTCCGGCTAGACAGAGAATTTTTTAAATTCGTTTATTAGGGGTGTGCAAGGCTTTGAAACTTCGATTTGGTGTCCAAACAAACATAAGCTTTGAAAAAAAATTCTGCTTTCCAAGCTTGGCCAATAAAAATATTGAGTTAAAATACTCAATCTATGTTCTTTACCATTTTCCTTTTTCTCCCCTTTTGTTTTTTTGGTTTTCTCTTTTACGAAGTTGCGTTGCGCGTTTCACACTCCTCCCTGTTGAGTTCCGATAGAATGAAACCTAGGTGGGGGGATTGGCCGGTGACGATCAATTTTCTTTAAGAGACACATCCATTACCTCTTTGTCCATTGGCAGCAGTGTGAAGTGTGAACTGTGTTCTTCTTTTCATCGTAACAGCCATATTGTGTTTGTTCCCCTTTTATATGTTTCTATCCACCTTTCCTGTACCTTCTTCCAAATATAATTCAATCTATGTTCAATCATTATCATTCTGAACTGTTTTATACATTACAAAATAATATTCATACCTGAAGTAATTGAATCGCATGTTGTGATAATAATTTGATTTATCACATTAAAACTAAATATTACGAAATTGTTTGTAATAAAACATTTTACAATCAATTTTAGTACGTAAAGTTATATTTAAAAAAACTGCAGTGTAATATTTTTTCAAGCATAAAACAACTAAAAAAACAATATTCAAACTTCTATTCGGCTTCAAATTGAAAAAGTGTACTTTGCTCACTTGCTACTGCTACTACTACTTCTACCACTACTATTACTACTACTATTATTATTATTACTACTAGGTATGTTACTAAAATAAATACTGCCTAGTGACATATATGTACATGGAAGAAGGTACAAGAACTGTGGATAGAAAACTTATAATAATAATAATAATATTTAGCACCGCGTCTTACTACTCGTTCGGGTTATATGCTTTAAGTACTAATTACTCTACTGGATTAGAAATTGGGAAGGTTTAAATTAGAGGAAGTGAACCCGCATTTTCGTGGAGGGAGAGTGGAAAACCATTTAGGAAAAACCACCCCCAGTTCACCCGACCGAGATTCGAACCTCGATCTCCCAGTCCTCAGCGGTCGAGCTCAACACGACAAGCACGTTAGCCAACTACGCCACCGAGGCGGGTAGAAAACTTATAAAAGGGATGAACACAATATGGCTGTTACAATGAAAAGAAGAACACAGTTCACACTTTACATTGCTGCCACTGGACAAAGTGGAAATGGTTGCCTCTTGAAGAAAATCTATCGCTACCGCCCAATCCACCTGACCTAGGTTTCATTCTCTAATTCATTCTGATGAGTTTCGGTAGGTTGAGAGAGTGTTGTCACTTGTTGTTTCCGCAGGTGGTAGTCATGGTGGACTGACAGAGAGTGTTGTCACTTGTTGTTTCCGCAGTTGGTAGTCATGGTGGACTGACAGAGAGTGTTGTCACTTGTTGTTTCCGCAGGTGGTAGTCATGGTGGACTGACAGAGAGTGTTGTCAACTTGTTGTTTCCGCAGGTGGTAGTCATGGTGGACTTGCGGCCGGAGGCTGAGGATTTTTCTCTGTACGGAGAGACAGTTCCCACGGAGCCCCAGGAGGGTTTGGTCATCAAAAGCAAAGAGTCAGCCACACACGACGATGCTTGGTTCTATGTCGCTGTCTTACCTCATCGGCCCGCTGAGGTGAGAGCTAGAACCATAGAACTTTGTTGCAACCAAGATTCGAACCGAGGACCTGGAGGTGTGCAACGATCACTACACCCTCACAACTACCACTATTACAGCAATCAATGACTACACCCTCATGATCTATCCGGTCCAACCTGAGTGAGAATGTTGTAATGTTGGCAGACCTTGAGGAGCGACGCGGAACAAGTGAACATCAGTGTGGACTATTCGTTCAAGGTGTTCACAACAAGATGCCAGTACTGGGACGAGGTGCACACAGAGTGGTCCACACACGGATGTAAGGTAACAGGACATCTGGATGTAGGCGAAACATCCCGGCAACATCCGACACATCATATAAGCTGTGGGGAAATTTGAATTATGAGTCTATCTTGACGGGGAGGGGGGGAGGGGGGGGATTAATTGCTTTTTATAAGACTCCTTCAAATACCTATACATTTAATCATTTTAACTAATCAAGAGTTTAATTAATTAATTATAATAATCTGAATTTTTTTTTCGGGTCCTCAAATTTTCGGTCCCTGGATCGTACAAGCCGTTTGACTCGCCGAGTCATAGTTTGATTGAAGCCCCCCTCCGGGACTCTCCCGCCTCTCTGCCGCAGGTGGGTGACCTGACGAGTCTCACTAAGCTCCACTGTAGATGTCGGCACTTGTCGGCGTTCGGGGGTTCGTTCCTGATCCCTCCCAACAAGCTCGACCCCATCCACGACGTTATCTTCTTCCTCACCGTGGTGGACAACCCCGTCGTGGTATCCTTTGTCTCCATGTTGCTCTTCTTGTACGTCCTGCTGCTGGTCTGGGCACGCTGGAAGGACAACAAGGACCAGAAACTGGTGAGGGGTCATATGGGCTATTAACACTTGGGATTTTTTGTAATTAATTATATTGTTTCTCCAATTTTTCATCCCGTACTATTTTTGTTATCACCTCGTATTACTACTTGTCCATTTTATACACATATCTGATAATTACTCTGATGCTGTAAGGATGAGAAAGGAAGTATTTTAGAGGTAATTTACCTGCATTTGCAGGGAAGGAGAGTTGTAAACCATTTAGGGAAAACCACCTTCTGTAGACCTGACCGAGACTCAAACTCCAATCTCTCCGTTTTCAGCAGGCCGGTCTAACACAAGATTGACGCCTTAGACCATTCAACCACTAAAGTGGGTCATTATAAATCAACCCTTTCATCTAAATTAACCCTCTTCGGTGTTCACATGATCTAAGGCGTCACTCTCACAATATAGCAAGGTCTGTCGATGATGAACGGATCGGGGTTCAAATACCGGTCAGGTGTAATTATACTTTTTTTTTCCCTAAATGATTTTACAGTCTCCCTTCACGCAAATATTTGTACACTTGCTATGAATTCAACCTTCTTCATCCATAACATATTAATATAATAGCTGCGTAGACCAAACACAATGAAAAAAAAAAGTATAATTTGTTTTTCTGAAAAGAATTTTCAAAATATTGTACATTTTCATACAAAAATTTAAATAATTGGTGAGAACATGCAGATATAAGATGAAGAAAATAACTGTATTGAAAATTAAAATTATATTTTTTGTTTCCGGGAATTATTGACGATTTGTCTTGAGACATTACAGAAGAATCTCCAGCGTCCAGGAGACAGGGAAATGGGATGTAATATAAATGTACAAGAGAAATAGAACAGTATGATGAAGGTGAATGGTGACAGTTCTTTTTACCAACAACTTGAATCATACAACATGGTTAGGGCATAATAAACTTGGGAAAGTACCGGCATTCGTCTGGGATTAGACGGGAAACCACATCCCTAGAATCCAAAGTCAGAAGAGTCGACAACAGTCGCTGATGGTTTCGGTTGTAATTCCAGAGAAGGATGACCTTCCTGGAGGACAACATCCCGGGGGACAAGTACGCCTACGTCGTCGTGGTGTTTACCGGGAGGAATAAAGACGCCTCGACCACGGCCAAGGTCGCCATCAAGCTGGAAGGCAGGAGTAGGAAGGGGAAGGTGAGAGAATCGGGGTTTTATAGAGTGACAAAAAAAACGAGTTAACCATTTAATTTTGGTGAAAGGAGGTTAAGAGGAATCTCACTGCCATTTGAGTGGAGGGAGGATGGAAAATGTTGATCAGAACCAGGCACGGTATCTATGCAACAAACACTAGTCTTAAACTTTCTAAATTAAATGAGTAGGTGGTGCATAAATGTAAATAAATAACCAAAATATATTTTTTCAAACATAAAACAACTAACAAAAGATATTTTAACTTCAAATTGGTTTCAAGAGTATTTTATATATTTGATTCAAGTTGGTTTCGAATTGAAAAAGTGTATTTCGCACACCCATATCGAGTTATGAGGAAATGTAGCAACATTCTTCGATCCCTTTTTCTTCCTTAGCCTCACATACTTGTCGACCAACGCAAGAAGCTGTTCGAGCGTGGCTCGGACGACTGGTTCATCATGTGCACGTCCAAGAGTCTGGGGGAGCTGCTCTTTCTTCACTTGTGGCACGACAGCTCGGGGACCTCGCCTGCCTGGTAAATACACCCCGGTATTGCGACTTATTCATATCCATGGTCAACAAATATATGGAAACAATGCTGCAACACTGTAAAGCAACGTGATGTAAGTAGAGAAGGAAGGAGTGTTAGGTTAGGACCGGAAATGTGAAGAGTGTGGGGGAAATTTGGACATATCTGACCGCTATAAAAGTTACTAGATCTAATTTTATGTTTATTCATACGTCAAGTCATGTGAGCTGCAGCTGTTACTTTTGATAGATATTATCAATACATGTAAAATAACAACAACAATAATAATAATAATAATAATATAGTAAAATTTTATCAATGTCGACCATAGCAAAGGATGTTTGTATTTTTTAAACGGTGCTTCTTATGGAAATTGTAACATAATGATGCAAGACTTGGTGTGCTAAGACAAAGGTCCTTGGTTCAATCACCGGGAACAGGTTGTCTTCCAACTAAACAGAGTGAAGTGTGTCAGGTTTGACGACGAAGTGACGACTCGTCGATCAGACCTGTCTGGACCGATCCAATGGATATCTGATGACAGGTTCTGCGAGAAGGTGATAGTCCAGGACATCCAGACGAGTCAGATATGGACCTTCATCGTGAACGATTGGCTGTCCGTCGTGCACAAGGACGGGAAGGTGTACCGGGGGGTCAGTCCAGCGACCGAGGCAGAGCTCAACGATTGGCGGAACCTCCTCCGCGACCACGCCTACATCACCATGCGGGAAGAACACATCTGGCTTAGGATATTCACGAGGTCGTGTGACTTCCGCCTTCTTTTAAACACACACACACACACGGTGTCATTTAGTAGCAATGTCGGAAAACCCGCATTGGTGGGCACAAACGTTAACCTCGTCTGTTTGGGTTTGTTGGGGGTGGAAAGATCATGGATCCCGGTTGGGTTTACTGAGCGTGGTTTTTACCCAAATGCTTTCTACTCTTCGTCCATGCAATTGTGGGTACATTCCTGCTATATTATACCTTCATCCTCCTCTACCCCACTAGTGAAAATATGCGAATAGCCTGAACAAGGGGGGAGGGGTGGCAAGTTGTGAACAAAAATAAAAATAAAAATGAAACTTGTGTTTATAACAAAGACTTAAGACATAATTTTGTGGCTATACCCTAATACCCCAATTTTTGTAAGAAGAACAGTATTTGGTGGTTATTAAAACAATTTTAATATATTCATACATCAAGTCATGTTATCACAGTTGTCACTTTTGATAGATATTATCAATATATATCAAATAACAATAATAATATAGTGAAATGTTATCACTGTTGACTACAAAGAAATATGTTTGTATTTTCTAAATTGTTCCTTAATTCAAAATCAGACTATGTGACTTACATCATATGTGGACACTTACTAATCCCTCTCCCCAACTAACGTGCTACTCTCTCAGTAGACTGGACTGCCGATGACGGGGAGATTGAGGTTTGAATCTCTGTCGGGTGTCCTAAGGGTGGTTTTTCCAAAATGGTTTTCTACTCTCCCTCCGCGCAAATTCGAGTACAATTCCTATACATATAACCTCTCTAATACCAAAAACCATTGGCATAATTAGTACATAAGCGTATAACCAGAATGTGTAGTAAGACGTGGTGGTAAATATATATATATTTTTTAATAGCACATGTTAGTTTGGACACTCTAGTTAGAGTGTCCCCTGCTGTATGTTACAGACATCCCCGCAGTAACTTCACCCGCGTCCAGCGAGTCAGTGTTGCCACTTGTATCCTGATGACATGCATGCTGGCCAACATCATGTTTTATGGTGTCCCTGATGGCTCCCCGTGTGAGTGATTAGAAACATACTTGTAGGTGTGTGTGTGTGTGTGTGCAAACTATGACTTGACTTCGAAAATAACACATATTCGAACTTCAATTCAGCTTTGAGAATATTTCATATATTTGATACTAGTTTCCCTTCAAAATAAAAAAGGCGGGGGTTTGCACACTCTTAAGCTATAGGCTAACAACTTTAAAACCCACCTCGGTGGCGTAGTTGGCTAACACGCTAGTCGTATTAAGCTCGACTGCTGAGGACGGGGAGATCGAGGCTCGAATCTCGGTCGGATGAACTGGGGGTGGTTTTTCCTAAATGGTTTTCCACTCTCCCTCCATGCAAATGCGGGTTCACTTCCTCTAATATCAACCTTCCTAATTCCTAATCCATTATCGTAATTAGTACTTGAAGCGTATAACCCAAATGGATAGTAAGACGCGGTGCTAAATAATAATAATAACAACTTTACAAACATTCCTTTGTTATCGACACCCGCGACCTCCCGATTACAATGGAGGCAGAATTCAATCCTTATCTAGGAGTAAAACCAGACCCACAGAACATTAAAGGCGACAGCGTCCAAAATGTCGCGTTTCCTTCTTACGCAGCTGACCAAATCGATATCGGCTCCATCCAAATCTCCATGGCCGCTGTGATGATGGGCCTTGAGGGGGCGCTACTGTCGTATCCAATCAACCTAGTCATCATTATATTATTCAGGTAAGTGCCGGGGACAGCTGGTGGCACAACTTGGCTTCTACCAACCTGACAACAAGCCAAATAACGGGGACATGTAATTACTCCAATCCTTAGTCTCGTAAAGAAAACCTCTTTCCACTTTCAGAGGTACATTTTGTTACGTATTGAAGAAGGTACAGGAAATATGGATGGAAACTAGTAAAAAGGAAACTAACACAAAATGTATCTTACAAAGAAAAGGACATAATTTAATTCTTCGAATTCAAAGATGCCATCAATTGTAAGATGCAACTTTAAATTTTCAGTACCACCAACAAAAGAAAACACTTTAATTCGAAGAAAATAAATAAAAATAAATGCTAAAATACCTTATATTTAAGATTTTTTTAAGAATTAAATTTACTAAGAACAATAGTACCTTATTTATCAGTAGGTATGTTATTCATTTCTTCATCTGATTCTTCTGAACCGTCTTTATCTACATTTTCTTATAATAAATCGTCTTCTCAGCCATCGAGAGCATTGTTCGAAAAATAAATGCAATTCTAAGACACATCCCGTTTTTAGAAATGTTTAAATGGTAAAAAAAAAAGTATCTTAGAATCAAATAAATACGGTGGTTCACATGTCACACTGCTGCCACTGGACAAAGAGGTAATGGTAATGATTGATTTTCTTCTCTGTTCAATGTAAGCAGTGTAAAATGTGAACTGTGTTCTTCTTTACATTGTAAAAGGCATGTTGTTTCTGTTGCTCTTTCATGTCGTCCTGTATTTAACGTTTATTTGTGGGAAGTAGCTGCCATTAATCCTTGGAAGACACTATTACTTTGAATCTTAAAATGTAACACTGTCAAAATCATAAAATAAGTTTTTCACTCGCTTGTCCTTCTAATGACATGACATGACTGTTCACTTCTCAATAATTATTTGATTTTGTGTCCAAAATTAAACACGGCCAATTTATTGTATTAGTTTTCTATTCAACAATGTTCACACATATTTATTTGATAGAACTTATAAAATTGGAATCCTTAATGGAGTGTATCATGGCTTCGTATCCTTGAGGATCTCATGAAGGGTTCGTTCCTTGCTCGGATCCTGAACGTTCTAAGTGCGGAGCATGAGCGGTTCGACATCAAAAGTCAAACAGGATTGTTTAGTGACGTTGTTATAACACAGGAAGTCCACTCCCTTTGAAGAGGACCTGAGGGAGGGCATAACCCAAGAAACTACCAGAAGAGTACAGCAAGCCGGACGGTCCGACGCCGCCCCCAAGGGGGCGGTTGGTGGAGGGAGGGAAAGAACTACCAGGTCAGAGCATGACCTTTATTAATTTATTGTTCTGTACAGACACGCACAACACAAGACTATTACTTGGAGTCTCTGATTGGAGGGATACAATCAGGCTGTAAGACCAATCAAAGGAAGCACATGATCAATTGTCCCAGACTTGTATCAAGTAGACCGTAGTTAGTTATCGTAACTGTTGTTAGTATTTAATTCTTTTTCCCCTCCCACCATCCTTCTCTTTGTCTGTCTGTTTTTTCCTTTATCGCTCTATACTTCCCTTCATTCATCCCTCTATCCTTTCCTTTGTATGTCCATCCTTCCCTTCATTTTCTGTTCTTTCCTCCACATCTGTCCATCTCTCTGTCCTTCCCTTCATACATTCGTCCTTCTGTTCTTTCCTCTGGTCCATGACATATATTTAAGAACTGTTGGTAATACCAAGTGGATAAAATTAAATTAACCTACTGGAGCAATATTTTGTCTATTTTGACCCAAAAAGAAATATTTTTTTTTGCTAAGACTAAGCATTCGCTTCAGTGGTCACATAGCCTAAGACGCTACTCTGGCAAAAGAAAATACTGCCGAAGACAGGGGGATCCCTGTCGGATATACTGAGAGTGGTTTCCCCTAAATGGTTTTCCACTCTCTCTCTCCATATAAATGCGGTTACACTTCCTCTAAACCCAACTGTATTAATCCCTAACACATTAGTGTAATTAGTACATAGGCATATAGCCCTAATGGGTGGTATTACGCGGTGATAAAAAAAAATATTATTCAAAAAACAGAAAAAATACTGACCTTAACTGCCACTTCTTTTGACCCCATCTCAAGTTAGCAAGGATCTTCTGCCATCTCGAGACGTGTGTGTGTGTGTGTGTGTGTGTCGTGGTTATCAGGTTGTCGTGGTTGGCAGCAGCGTTCTTGAGTTTCTTCGCAATGGACCCACTTGTGTCTGCGACAATGGAAAAAGAGAAGACCCAGGAGGAGAGGAGGGGGCGCACAAAACAGATGTGGGGGAAAGTGCGCAACAGCCTCCGCGGGTCTCGGAAGAAGAAGGTGTCGAGAAAGTACTGGTTCCCCAGTTGGTGCATCATCTTAGCCTGGCAAGCCACGCTTTATGCTGATTATTAACAATTTAACTGGAATAGATTGAAACAGGGTAATAAGAGGCATCGCGCTCGCGTTTATCTAAAGGAGAGATGTACACGCTACCTCGGTGTAGTGAGCTGGCGTTGAAACACAGACTTCCGAATAAGAGTCAAACACTCTATCCAGAGCTTTAGCCGAGTCCTCTGACAGCAGAACTCCAGGAAATAGGACTCGCTCAACAACTCTGTTGTGCATGAATATCATAGAACAAGTTGTAGTTTGTCTACAGTAAAATCTTCACACAAAAAACCTCATGTGAGAGCTAGAAAAGCTACTAGATCTTCTTTCACATATTCATACGTCAAGTCGTGTGATCTGCAGCTGTCACTTTTGTTAGATATTATCAATACATATAAAATAACAATAATAATATGGTGAAATATTATTAGTGTTGATCGAATAACAATATATGCTTGGCTTTAATAAAGGTCTAGTCCTGTTAGAATTGGACTCTAGTAGACAATTTGTTAGCTCTCTACGCTCTCTCGCTAAGGATGCGGGTAATGTAGTCTTGTCGGATGTTGCAGGGTTCTGTGCATCCTTACCACCCTCCTCTCGGCGTATTTGACAATGCTGTACGGACTCTCCTATGGAAAGCTCAAGAGCCTGCTTTGGATGAGCTCAATATTTTATTTCTTCATAATAAGCTTGATCGTCGTTCAGCCAATCAAGATCATACTCATCGCACTTGTACTCACCTGGCTCTTCAAGGTAACTCATGAATACGTTCACGTAGCGCTTGGAAAAAGCTCAACTTCCGCCCAGCCGGAATCAGAACTAAAGTGTCTCGGATTTTTTAAGTTCTGTTCTGAATAACAGTAATGTTATTATTATTATTATTATTATTATTTGCACCGCGTCTTACTACCCGTTCGGGTTATACGCACTTACACTAATGTGTAATGGTAGGGTGGTTGCGAGATGAAATGGAGGACCTACAGTTTAACGTGGGATCCGAACTACGGTGGAGGTCTGGCATTCCCCACATTCACAAGTTGTGATTAATACACATCTTGTCAGAGGTGAAGGAAGGGTCTGGTAATCAGATAAATCTGTGCTGGGACCGAGGATTGAACCCCGGACCCCCAGAATAGAAGTCTGACACCTTACCCCCTAGACCACCAGTTCACCTAACAACAACAACAGTAATGTTGATTGAAGCTGGAAGACAAAATATAGATGTGAGGTTTCTCAGACGCACCACTATAACAACACGCACCACTGTAACAACACGCACCACTGTAGCAACACGCATCACTATAGCAACACGCACCACTGTAACAACACGCACCACTGTAGCAACACGCACCACTATAGCAACACGCACCACTGTAACAACACGCACCGCTATAACAACACGCACCGCTATAACAACACGCACCGCTATAACAACACGCACCGCTATAACAACACTCACCACTATAACAACATGCACCACTATAACACCACGCATCACTATAACAACACACACCGCTATAACAACACGCACCACTATAACACCACGCATCACTATAACAACACGCACCGCTATAACAACACGCACCACTATAACAACACGCACCACTATAACAACACGCACCACTATAACAACACGCACTCTTGTGTCCTCACAGCAGCAGCACAAGTATTCCAAGTACGAGTGGGACGTGTCGATGACACCAGACAACGTGGACAAGTCCCATTTCGAGTCCATGAACTTCTCGGAGAGACGCAAGTACTGGCAGCTCTATCGGCCCATGGCCTACAGCCACTTACAGGTACCATTCACGCACACCTCTGTCCATTTCACAGTCAGGGGTGAGGAACAGGAAATTCGCCTGCATTTGCATAGAGAGATTGAAAAAACCATTTATGAAAAAAATCACCCTCGGGATTCGATCTGCGATCTTGTCATCAGCGATCCGGTCCAGTGTGAAAGTTACGCCTTAGGCCAGGCTACATCGATACGTTTCACTTTTTTTTTCTGTCCCCCAAGTTAGGTATTTATATTATTTTATTTGTTTGGGTTATCCGGGAAGTTGTATCGTCCTTTCCAAAATGCTTAGCTACTCATCTTGTCTGGTGAGTGAATTTTTTATGACCTTTTATTCATAAGCTGTTCCTCTTTATGCTATTTTTTTATTTGCAACTCTATACCGAGTCTACCCTCCTTCATGGAAGAAATTCCACTCCATAATCCTCTTAATACGTTATTTATTCTTTAAGTTATAATCTACACACCTTAATTTACGAGCTTGCACCTATGTTTACCCCTTACCCCACCACTCTATCCGTATGTATTCCGTAATTCTTACTTTTTAGATTACTGAACCTGTGTGTAACTTTAACTTAACGAATTAATTACTAATTTTAAAGACAATTTAAAAAAAAAATCTTTACAGACTTCTCATAAGGCCACACAATTTCATTTACAGTAAATTTTGCCAAAGTATGATAGTGCACAAACAATAGCTAAGATTGATAAGAGTAGTTATTTTTTTGTTTATATTGTGCTTTGAAATTAATCATTTTTTAATTTTAATTAATTGATTAGGGTCACAGGTTCTCCATCCCCGACTTAGAACTGTGCGACTCCCACGAGTGTTACATAACCGATATCAAGTGGTCTGTGACATCAGTGGTGGCTTTGCGTGGTTTGTGATCTCAGTGGTGGCTTGCCGTGGTTTGTGACATCAGTGGTGGCTTTGCGTTTGAATCTTGTTGCACCCTACTGTTATCGACGGGGGTCATCAAGGTTCGAAGCCCAACCGGGTTCACTGAGATTTCTTTCTCCACGCCAGCTAATTTGGGTCGCACTCTTCATATTGGCTTCTCAGATTAAGCCGCTAACAAAAACTTGCGTTGGATGTAAATTTATCGACAAAAGCTTGTGAGATGTCGACAACCCTCTTGTTGAGATCTCTCTCCTCTCCGTGTGTATCAGAGAGCGCGTGAGAGGGAGAAACTGAGCCTCAAGCTGTCGGAGATGCTGTCCGACCTGATCATGTACCTCGTGTACTTTGTGACGTTGTACTGGGTCGTGCTAGCCAACAGAGACGACAGGTTATACTACAGTAACAACAATATGTTGAACATGGTCATCTTCGGAAAGTACACCGACAGCCTTTCCTTTGAAGACATCTACAGTGACGAGACGTGAGTACGATTCCCTGAGATACGTTTTTATTTTTCAAAGTACTTCATTATTATGAAATGTTAGATTTCCAGACTAATGTAGTAAAGAGATGATGATGTGCTGTACTGCAATCATAATTTATGTGGATAACTGAAAAAAAAACTATGGCCCCAACTCACAATCGAACAATATCGACCGAACGGCCATCTGTTGGAAAAGATAGGGGGGAACTTCTTCAGATAGCCATGTGGTCAGCACAACGAACCCTCCGTAAGTTAATCTCAGTTCTCCATATCGGAGCCACTACTTTTCCACTCGAGTAAGCTACTCATTTGTCCTCACGAAGCTGAGTTGACCCCGTTCCAGACCCACTGCTTCACAGAAAATAAATTCGTAAGCGCCGGGGCTAGAACCCAGGTCCTTTATATCTGTAGCCAGTAACTCTTGAGCACTAGATCACAAAGGTAGTCTGATGTAAATAAAGTATTTATAATTAAAATAAATTGTTTGTAATTCACTTGATAACAAAGCATAGCACAAAGATGCTGGAAGGGCCGTGTTTGTAAACAGACTTGAGTCCAGCAGGAAGCCGGCAGCGTAAACTGTCAAAGCAGCGAATTGTCACCTAGTAGTAGTTTATGCCCATATTTAGTAGCGCTTTTACTGTACTGCCTGATTTCATTGTACACTCACTAAATTCTCACTCTATCGTGATTCAAACTGGTTTATCCCTTAAGGGAGTGATCATTGTTTTAAGCACAACACTTTGTTCTTGAGCACAGTTGAGGCCATCGTATTTTCCTTATTATTATTATTATTATTATTGTATTTATATCCATAAATTAAATTGGAATCATTTGTTGATTCAAGATCAAGTATTTTAAGATGGCGAGTCTTTTGACATTCAGTAAGAAAGATGTTATCTTGACAGTGGCCAGATTTTATCCCAAAGGCATACCAAATCTGAGCAATAGAGAACACTAGCGCCTCATGGCTGAGTGGTTAGGGGTTAGGAGGACCTCGATTCGATCCAGAACTCTGCCTAAAATACTTTGTTTTATTAATCATGTAATGAATAATAATAATATTAATATTTAGCACCACGTCTTACTACCCGTTCGGGTTATACACTTTAAGTGCTAATTACTCTAATGGATTAGGAATTGGGAAGGTTGAATTAGAGGAAGTGAACCCGCATTTGCGTGGAGGTAGTGTGGAAAACCATTTAGGAAAAACCACCCCTAGTTCACCCGACCGAGATTCGAACCTCGATCTCCCCGTCCTCAGCAGTCGAGCTCAACACGACTAGCACGTTAGCCAACTACACCACCGAGGCGGGTATCATGTAATGAAATCTCTTTAATTATGTTTGGGTGGATTACACTACTATTGGAGCGTGCTGCCTTAGGTTAAGTTAGATTGTAAGCAGAGATCCAAAAACACACTTAAGATTGTATATATTAAGTACACAAATAAAAAAACAGAGTTCAAAGGGCTATTTAACAACTACATGCTGATTAAACTCGCCCCAAAAGATAGACGAGGCCAACCAGAATTCTGGGGTGGCGTAATTTTTTTTGGGGGGTGTGGGGGGGGGGGGCCTTTCACACAAAATTATTAACTTAATTTATGTGTATTATTAATGTGTAGGGGTTTGTGAAGCATCGAATCTTTAACTTAGCTTCAGAACAAATATCATTCAACTTTGCAACGAAAAAATTTCCGGCTTTGGGCTGTTAAAAATGAATATGCATATAAACAATCTCAAGTACAATTGAATTATAATATGTGATAATAACTGGATATATCAGAATAAAACGAAATATCACCAACAAAAATGAAAAATATTGTGCAATAAAACATTTTACGAGTAATTTTAGGGCATAAAGATATACAAATAATAACAATATACAGTAAATTATAAAATTATTAAACAAATAACAAAAAATAATCAAACTCCGATTCGGCTTTGAGAATATTGCATAAATATGATTTGAATTCGCTTTGAATGGGAAAAAAAGTAGACTTCGCACTCCCATATTGATTTGTATTAACATATTATTTAAACTATGCACACAAATAAATTATGAAAGTTTATTTCCATTATCTTTAAAATACTCAGCAACCTTTAAATGAGTCTGGTTTAGAAAGTTGGTATGAAGAAACTAAAAAACATTGTATTATATACACGTGTGTTGTGAATGCAGCGAGACTTTCTGGTGTAAAAAGAAGCGACTACCTGTCTCTTATCGCAACCCCATCTGGGACGTACGTGAAATGCCGAGTCTAACAAACCCGCTTCACTGCCGCAGGTTCAAGGAATACATCAGCGAGACCTTGCTCCCCGCCATCCATGGGGACGAGTGGTACAACGGAGAACCGCTCAATGCCCCGGGGATAGGCAAGGACACCATCTCCTTGCTGCTGGGTGTCCCACGGTTGAGGCAGTTGCGCGTTATCAACAGTGAGCTTCTTGCCAAAATACTCTATGATATTTTCTTTGTACAAATATTAAGGCTATTGGAATCTTAAAGATAATTTTTTGTTTTATTTTAAATATAAGTTTTTTTTTTTAATTTTATAACATTTAATTATATTTTTATAATAATTAATGTTACAGACACTTGCAAATCCCCAGCTCGCCTCAGGTACCCCATGTTTGTAATCGTGACAATGTTACCAATGTTACAGAAACTTGCAAACCCTGACTCACCTTGACCCATGGTTGTAGTTGTGACAATATTACCAATGTTGGAGACACTTGCAAACCCTGACTCACCTTGACCCATGTTTGTAGTTGTGACAATGTTACCAATGTTGGAGACACTTGCAAACCCCAATTCACCTCGGTCAATGTTTGTAGTTGTGACAATGTTACCAATGTTGGAGACACTTGCAAACCCCAATTCACCTCGGCCAATGTTTGTAATTGTGACAATGTTACCAATGTTGGCGACACTTGCAAACCCTGACTCACCTTGACCCATGTTTGTAGTTGTGACAATGTTACCAATGTTGGAGACACTTGCAAACCCCAACTCACCTCAGCCAATGTTTGTAGTTGTGACAATGTTACCAATGTTGGAGACACTTGCAAACCCCAACTCACCTTGACCCACGTTTCTAGTTGTGACAATGTTGGAGACACTTGCAAACCCCGACTCACCTTGACCCATGTTTGTAGTTGTGAACAATGTTACCAATGTTGGGGACACTTGCAAACCCCAACTCACCTCGGCCAATGTTTGTAGTTGTGACAATGTTACCAATGTTGGATACACTTGCAAACCCCAACTCACCTTGGCCAATGTTTGTAGTTGTGACAATGTTACCAATGTTGGAGACATTTGCAAACCCCGACTCACCTTGACCCACGTTTCTAGTTGTGACAATGTTGGAGACACTTGCAAACCCTGACTCACCCCAGCCCATGTTTATAGTTGTGACAATGCTACCAATGTTACAGACACTTGCAAAACCCCCAACTCACCCCAGCCCATGTTTGTAGTTGTGACAATGTTACCAATGTTACAGACACTTGCAAACCCCCAACTCGCCTCAAGCCCATGTTTAAGAACTGCTACAGCGAGTTCAGCATAAGGAACGAAGACAGGAATGATTACGGAATGAGATGGACCCCGTTCCGGAAGGCGGAGTATAAGGAGACCCGCGCTAGGGACCCCTGGCTGTACAAGACCACCTACGAAACAGGGAGCTTGATGATGATGGGTGAGAAGTTAGCACACCGTCTTCATCACACGGCTCGCATAGACATTCCTTTTTTTTAATAGCTTGCCTAGAAATTTATATTTACTAATTAATAATGATATTTTTTATGCAAGCAGCTGATTATACGATGGATAAATATCATCTTGGTCCACTGTAGCTCTATAAAGGGAAATTATGTAACCTTCACCGTTGGAATGCAAGAACTCCAGTTCGCTGACCATTCACAACCAACCAATTTTTATGCATAAACACTAATCACACCAAAAAAATAGAATTTTGTACATACAGTGATATAAACATAGATTTTAAAAATGATACCTGGGAAAAGGGAATCAAACCTGGTACCCTTGGCTTAGCCACTGAGCTGTCCATAATTTTTCTCATACTCGGGGTAGTTCTTCCCTCGTATATAAAGGCAGAGTCTGTGATGGACGTGTGTAAATCGTCGGCTACTATAAGCTATCATTGAAACCACAGCCAGCGGCAAGTAGGGAGTGACTATATGTTGCCGTTATTAGTGACGTTGCACATTAAATGAGATTAACAAGGAAGAAACCTAACACTTGTATGATTAATTGTACATGACTGGCGAATCTAGGAGGCTATAAATGCTCTATATCAGCGGTTCCCAAACTGTGGTACGCATACCACCAGCGGTTCCCAGTGGTAAGCCGTGAGAAACCAAACAAAACAATCAAATTAGAGTTGGAAAAAATATAGGACCTCGTCAAACCCTATAAATATATTCTGTCCCAAGTCCAACCAAAAGTAAAACGGATTCAACAAGTGGTCGGAGAGGTGGCAGCACTTGCTTCGAACTCTGGCAAAGCCACATTCTGCGTTATTATTTCCTTGAGCGCCATTAAAATGTACCAAAATAGTGAATATTCAGCATTGTTTTAGTGGTACTCCAAATTATGGAGATTTATGGGGTGGTACACCTTTCGAAAAGTTTGGAGACCACTGCTCTAAATGTTACAAATATGGCCGTATTAAGTACCGTATTCATAAATTTGAAATATGACACATGAGCATGGGAAACGAACCTTGGACCCTTGGCTCAGTGCGCTAATGCTCTACCAATAAGCTATCCAGGATTTAAATCCTAGATATATATATATATTTAGCACCGCGTCTTACTACCCGTTCGGGTTATACGCTTTAAGTACTAATTACGCTATTGGATTAGGAATTGGGAAGGTTGAATTAGAGGAAGTGAACCCGCATTCGCGTGGAGTGAGAGTGGAAAACCATTTAGGAACAACCCCTCCACCCCCAGTTAGCCCGACCGAGATTCGAACTTCTATCTCCCCGTCCTCGGCAGTTTGGCTCAACACGAAACTAGCGGTATTAGCCAACTACGCCACCAAGGGAGGGGTGTGTGGGTTATTTAACATAAGAGTGTTTTGAATAAAATATTAGCGAAAAATTCGCGAAACACCACAGAGCATACAAGGCAATGACCCATCATCCATGATAAATTTCTAAAACGACCTTCTACAAAGTTGACACAATAAAAAAAACTATCAGGAAGTGAAAGTCATTAAAAATTTCCACTTCAGTGTATTTTTAGACAACTATACAATTATAGATCGCAAAAATGTGTGTCAGTATTGCAATGACGCTCACTTCAAAACAGTTTGATTTTAAACGTTTGTATTATTGTATTAAAGCTGTTGGTTTAAAATGCATATTATTCACATTGTTGGATTGACTACTGCTACTTTGTGTTTAAATGATAATCGGTTTAATAAACGTTTTAAACACTGCAATCTGCATTGTTATGTTTGTGACTAATGTCTTTTTAGTTTGGATACGAAATATTCAAACTAACTTACTTTGTAATTCAAACAATGTAAATATGTTTACAAGTTCTACTGAAATAAAAAATATAGTATGAAGAACAGTAATGGGACTTCTAACTTACCTTAAAATAATAAGTTAGCCTGAATGATATGATGAGATAACTTCGAAGCAAGAAGCCAATTTGATTTAAGGTATTTAACATATAACTTACATAAACTTGCCTACACCTTATCCAAGAAGCTAAATGATTTGAAATAGTAGAGACTTTTCCCGCTTCACTTCAGTTCAGGCCATGTGATATGCGCATGCGTGAATATTTGAAAAAAGAAAAATAGACTAAATTAATAATCGAGTAGTCATGGTACGAAGGAAGGTAGCCCCGAGGAACTATTTGGATAGAAAATGAATATAACCCATTGTGTGGAATACAATCACCAGTGCAACCAGCCAGGTCTAGAACTTTTTCTAAAAAATAAATTGTCATACGATGAGAGGCGATAGATGTCAGCCGCAAATAATTTGACGCAACATGAAGAGTATTTATAGGATCAACACAGAAAGATACTCCTTATCCAACTGCTCAAAACATTATTTAATCAACTTTCATGTATCCTAGAGATGTTAGATGGTGACTTATTATCAAGATATGCCACGCCATATGCCCGACCATAGTTTAATGTTAGCGTGCTTGAGTATGAAGGCAGGAGTTTTAATACCGGTCAGGTATGAACAAGAGGTCGTTTATTCTTTAACTTGGTTTCTCGTCATCCCGCCAGACGAATATTGGTTGATTTTATAGAGATTTTTTTTTCATTACCCGCATGAGCTATCTAGATTTAATTTACACTAATGGTGTAGGGATTGGAAAGGTGAAATTTTATTTTTTTTAAACCCGAATTTTCGTGGAGAGAGAGAGAGTGAGAGCAAAAAAAACCATTTAGGAACTAACACTTTCAGTACAAGCAGCTAGGTTTCGAATCCCAACCTCACCGGCAATCCAGACCAAATAAGTATGGATGACGTCTCAGTCTGCTTGCGGATTCCTACAGTAAAATGTTCATATGAAGTGTCTTTTATAAAATACAAACAATATTTCTGCGGCCAAAATAATATGTTTTATTACTATTAGTGTTATTTTATAAGTAATGATAGTATCTATCAACAGTGACAGCTGAAGATCACTTGACTTGACTTATGAACACGCGAAAGCAAATATAGTATCTGATGGATGTGTCTGACTTTCCAACTTAGGACACGCACATTATTATTAATTTGCCCATCACTAATCATATAAATTAAATTAAGCCTAATCGAATATTAGCCATTTAATACTAAGCTTACAAATCAAAATCCTCTGTTTCAGCTGAACATTAATATTAATTCCTTAGTTTAATTGAATCCTAGATTAAAATAGGTCCAACAATTTTCTCATTAATTTGTTCAATTATTGTAAAAAGTATATGCTCAGGCCTATTTACAAGAGGATTATTCATTTTATACTAAAGATATTAGTCATTTTTAATGTATTTTTAAGGGGACTTTCCTAGGGGTGGGCTGGGCCATCGGTAGATATCGCGGTGGGCCGGTTTGTTTCGGGCGACCACAATTTTTTAAACTAAAATAAATATATTCATTTGAGTCTATATTATATTTTTATAAAATTGTAAACAAAAGTACCAGCGAGAAAATTGAGGTTACCAGAATACATCATTTGTGAAAAACCATCCCATTTGTTGTTTCTTGGTGGTGTTTGTAAGCAAACGTGATCTACAAAAGTATCGAGTGGAGGATCATTTTACAAACCTAATATATCAATAAATACACCCAGATATTGTGTTAACATTTAGAAACTGATAGTCGATAATGTAGATGCAATGATCTCGGGATTAAATTAACTAACAATAATAAATATATAAATACTTCACCTCGCCACTTTAGCTTACACTGAAACATAGCTTCAGGGGTAGATATTAATATATGTTATGGACCATCATATTTGTAGTCCCAGGCCGCTTGGGATGTGACAGTACACCCCTGGACTTTCCCTCGAAAGTTCAAATATAAGGGGTCCTATGTGGGTCCTAGCTTTTCTAGCTGTCAGATAAGGAAGGCCCTTCTTGTGATGATAGTAGTTTTAAAAAAGGCGATGCTAGGGAGAGAATAAAACCGACTGACCGACTGTTCCCGTGGTGTCGGAGGTGTTGACTTCTTGAGACCCAGGGCGTTGTGGTAGCCAGTCCACAGTCCCGCCACGTCGTCACCAGACATGTCCCTATCGTCGGACAGACGGACGTCTCCGTTGCGACCTGCGAACAACAACTCTGTTAGCATCGGTGGTGACGTGAGCTTCNTGGACAAAGAGGTAATGGATGTCTCTTAAAGAAAATTGATCGTCACCGCCCAATCCCCCGACCTAGATTTCATTCTATCGGAACTCGGTGTAAAGTGTGAACTGTCTTCTTTTCATTGTAAAGGCCATATTGTGTTCGTCCCCCTTTTATATGTCTCTATCCACCTTTCCTGTACTTTTTTCCAAATATAATATAAAAACTAAATGATCAATTTGATTTTGTCTAAAAAAAAAGGCAACCAACTCCGCAGTAACTACTAATTGTTTGCTCTTCATTCATTTGTTGTAGTTAAAGCGCACCTCCATACACTCGTATGTGAAGGATGTGTGGAACACCATCGACGTGCTGGTGATTGTGCTGGCGTTCACATCAATAGGGATCTTCTTCGTACGCAGCTCGTACGTGTCGACGCTGCTGAGAATCATGCACGAGGCCGAGATGAACGAGTACGTCAGTTTCTCGACCGCCACTTACTGGGACTTGCTGCTGACCCTGCTGATAGCACTGCTTATAGGGCTGTCCACCATCCGCCTCTGGAAGCTGCTTCACTTTGGACGCAGCTTCCAAGTTGTCGAGACCACATTAGTCGAGGTCAGTAAACACTTTAATTCTAAGGGCCTGCGAGGAATGGAACTTTGAGCTCGAACCCTTAATATTATTATTATTATCACCGCGTCTTACTACCCGTTCGGGTTATACGCACTTACGCTAATGTGTAATGTTAGGGTGATTGTGAGATGAAATGGAGGACCTACAGTTTAACATGAAATCCGAACCATGGTGGAGGCCTGGCATTCCTTACATTCACAAGATGTTTTGTCAGAGGTGAAGCAAGGGTTTGGTAATCAGATAAATCTGTGCCGGGACCGAGGATTGAACCCCGGCCGCCAGCACAGAAGTCCGACACCTTACCTCTAGACCGCCAGGTCACCATATTAGTCTTAATTAGTACATAGGTGTGTGACCTGAATGGGTAATAAGGTGCGGCTTTCAATATATTTTTTTTCAAAACCATTAGATTGTTTTCTTTTTAAAACAACTATTTTTAATGGTAATAAAATAGATGATTGTTACCACATCTTACCACTTGTTTGGGTTACAAGCAAACTTACTACTTACATTAATATGTTGGGGACAAGGATGTTTGAATTTAGAGGAAGTATAACTGATATGTTGTGGAGAATCACTTAGGAAAAAACACCCTCAATGTATACGACCGGGAGTTGAAGCCTTGATCTCCCTGTCATTGACAGTCCAGTCTATTGCAAGAGTGAAAGTTTTAGACCATTTGACCACTGAAGCGTGGCTTTTTTTTATTGTCTCGAGAGTTTGGAAGCAGTTTCTATGCATCACACCAGCCGAGTTTACAAGGAGAATAAGCAGATTTTAAAAGCTGCAGTAAAGGGGATTTTCAATCCTCTCTCCCGGCGAAATGTTGGGGTAGCACAGACACTAAAAGTGTAATAATAATAATAATAATAATAAAGTATGGTTGGGTTATTAGCAAACAGGACTTCTCGTGATGAACATTCCCTCACCTGATATAATTGGCAAGTGTTTGAACCACACTCTTTTAGACGCTCTAAAGGGTACGAGTAACGATGTGCGTGTCTGTCCTTTCAGTGCCGGGGGAGCCTAATGGCGCTGTTCGTTTTCTTCGTCCTGCTGATCACTGCCTATGCGACCTACATGCTCCTCTTTATGGGGGGCACGCACTACAAGTTCCACTCACTGTACTACTCGGTCACCACTATCGCGACGTCCCCACTGTACCTCGCCTTCGATTTCAACTACAAACTGCTGCAAGAGGGCGACCGCTTCTGGGGCCCCATCATTTACACCACATTCAAGGTAACACAAGACTCGTCTGCGTTAAGTAAGCGGACAGAGGTTCGTTAAAACTCGTTCAGAAGGATGAGCTTCTAAACGAGTTCAGGTCAAGACTCCTTTGGTTAAACTCGACATCCGCAATAACCCTTTCATCTTACAAACAGTTCCAAGGCAGAGGAAAACTTTGATATATTATGAACATGTTTTGAGATATCTCACCAAAAAATTGTGTATTTCGACAAACAATGTTTACATAACAGCCACTAAACATTATTTTAACCCCGACTGGTGATAAATTACTTCTAAAACATAAGCAGAGATAAATTCAGATGTGTCAGCAAAAAAAAATAATATAGTGGGCTTAGTTTTGTTTCTCTATAAATCTTTTTTTTTACTTAGCTGCCCTCTAAAGATAGTTTAAAAATTAAAAGTAGTTCTATGTGACAACAATCTATTTAACTTCACTTCACATTTAGAGAGTGAGCTTGGCCCACCGCTCCTCATTCACATAATATTAGAGTATGTAACATGTGTTTTCCTACTCACACATGCACAAGAATTGAATGGTCCCAAGTTTGGTTAGTTATTTAAGGTGCGGCAGAATAAAAGACCAAATTTTCTTTTGGGTCTTATCTTCCTTCTCGAAGTGAGTACCTGCTTGAGGAGAGGAAATTACCCCCACCACTCTATTACTTTCCCTACCCTGGCGTGTGTCACTCTTTTGGTCGAACTGTTTTCTGTATTCTGAACGACAAACAAAGCAGAGACCAGAGTGTTCAAGGGTTCAGACGTCTGTTAAAACTGCCACGCCTTCACTTCCGCCATACTTGCGGGATAGTTTGTCGAGGCATGGTGTTTGTATCCGGGAACATCCACTTAAAGTAAGTAGAACGCAAATAATTATTATTAGCACCGCGTCTTACTACCCGTTCGGGTTATACGCATTTACGCTAATGTGCTACAGTAGGGTGATTGTGAGATGAAATGAAGGACCTACAGTTTAACGTGGATCCGAACCACGGTGGAGGCCTGGCATTCCCCACATTCACAAGATGTCTTATCAGAGGTGAAGGAAGGTTTTGGTAATCAGATAAATCTTTGCCAGGACCGAGGATTGAACACAAATGATATTATTGCAGAATATTTCAGTTTTAATTCTCTTCTTTGGATTCCTTTATTTCAGTTTAATATTTTGTGCAGATTACGGTTTGTAGATGTCATTTTACTTGAGTGATATGCTACAAGTATATGTCCTACCAAGTTAACTCTTCTTTGGTGTATACCTATCCAAAAGTTGCTTTCTTCATTTGCTTTTCTTGACACTTCTGTATTTGATACCATGATGTTTTCAACATTCTTCTTTAGTGCCACATTTCAAACGATTCTAATCATTTCCTTTTTGTTGAACCAATGTTTTAGTTTCACATCCATAAAGCATGTTGATAAGACATTGTTTATTAACTTGTATGCCTTTTATTTTTAAATATTTTTCTTGTACTTTCAGAACCAATTGATATCAAAACATGAGTCATAAATTAATTTAAAAATAGAGCAGACAAAACACCCACCCTAATTCTTTATTGTTAAAGGGAAAACCTACATGTCCATGACGATACATTTTTTGGCCTTGTCTTGATCCTTATATGGACATGTTACCGACAGATTCTAATAAAACCTGCCTACAAACCTGATGGCCCGTTGTGTCCCCAGGTGGGCGTGTGTATGATCTTCATGAGCATGTTCGTCACCATCATCATGGTGTACTACAACATTGCTGACATTAACGTGGGGCTGAGACCTAAGGAGTACACCCTACTGGATTATATTGTCGACGAGATAAAGCTACGTCTCGGGTGGGTCTGCCTTCCCGTACTTGAGCCAGCATAGACCATCACGGGGGGTCCGCATAAACTAACAAAAAATATATTTTTAAAAAAACATTCACACTGCTGCCAATGTTTGCACCCACTAGATTAAAATTTAAATGGATGTTGTGATGTCACTTGCTTCGGTGGTCACATGGTCTAAGGGAATACTCTTGCACTAGATTATACTGGGATACAGGGTTTGATCTCGATCGAATGTACCAAAGATGGTTTTCCTTAAATGATTTACCACTCTCTCTCTCTCTCTCTCTCTCTCTCTCTCTCTCTCTCTCTC
>CABFVX010001772.1:70815-89040 GCA_902151425.1 Timema shepardi
ACACACACACACACTCTCCATACAAATGTGGGTACACTTCTTTACATCCAATCTTCTCCATCCCTAATCCTTTAGCATAATTTGTAAATAAGCATACAACCTGAGTAGGTAACGAGATATGGTGCTTGAAATAAAAATAATAAGATATGTAAACTTTTTATTATTTTGAGGTATTTAATATGCACTTTCTGAACCAACTGATTATATCAGCACATGACTTACAAATTAACTTAATTCTAGAACCTACACAACACCCAGTCCCCCTGCCGTTAATTCATCACTGTGAAAGAAGCCCTGATTTCACTACTGCATAGGCCTGCATTGTAACCCCACCTATTGACCCAAACACAATTTTAAATCTTCGCAGCTACTTCACCGGGAAAAAAAAACGACGCCTGCGCGGTGGAGCTGACCAAGAGCGACTGATCCAATTCGTGATACCCAAACCAGAGAACTTGCGCCATATCAATGCCATCGGCGTGTCCAGATGGAGAATGCACGCCATAACACGGCTCACGATCGACAGAGTGAAGAAAGACCGCCAGAGTAAACGGCGTCTGAGGCTAGGTTCGATGGCCGCCTTGACGCTCGGCGTGTACCGCGAGTCGGAGGGAGGGGACACCGAGGAGATCTTCTATCGCGGTGTAAAGGACAGAGAGCCTTTCCTTGTCCCTGAGCAGACCCTGGAGGAGATGGAGCTAGCGATCAACAAGATGGCCACAGATAAGTTGACCAGGAAGAAGCTGGCGCACGACATAGAGAAAGACGCGGACATTCCAAACGCGAATCTAGAGTACATGTTCAACAATAAACTTGACAGTTTGATGTTGGCCGTGAGAGATTTAAGGATTATGGCACAGTTAGAGCCAATAGAGCATGTGAAGGAATAAACCCATAGTTTGAAGAATATAAAATGCAGTCGGTAATGTTATAGATACACTTTATAAATTATTTTATCTATTTTATTATATCCATGTACTTAAGTAGATTGTTTCATTTTTGTTTATAAACAAAATAAAAGAATCAATGAAAGAAATATCAATATTATTATTATTATTAGCGCCGCGTCTTACTGCCCGTTCGAGATATACGCACTTACGCTAATGTGTAATGGTAGATGATTGTGAGATGGAATGGAGGACCTGCAGTTTAACGTGGAATCCGAACCACGGTGGAGGCCTGGCATTCCCCACATTCACAAGATGTCTTGTCAAAGGTATCTATATTAATTATTATTAATCTGTGAATATGTGAACGCTATTATAACAGGTTTCCTAAGAGTCTTAAAAAAAAGTGATTGGCTTGAGCAGTTGCTTTGAGCAAAAAATCACAAAACGTTTTAACTGTTGCTGGGCTAATGGGTCTGGTCGTTAAGTTTGTCCTATATAATTATGTTGGGGGCTGAATCACTAATAAACAGTATGAGAACTCTGAACCAAATCATTCAAAATTTGAAGAAACAATAATCTTGATATGTTCTCATATCTCCGAGTATAGATTCAATGATTATATCCTTAGAAGCTATTGTACTTAAACTGAACAACCTTCAGCTGAAGACTGGTACATTTCCTTTAAATTCACCCTTCTCCTTTGTAGCCTTAGATAAGCATTTTTTGTTTCTGACGTTACTGAAATAGATAAATAAAGATTTTGAGGAAATGTAGCCTCATTCACACAGAGGTATGGTAGGCTAAACTATTAAGGAAAATAATCTCCCTCAATACATCTAATTGTGATTCGAACCCTCAACTCTTATTTCAGTAGAAATCAAGTCTCTAACATGAGAGTGATGTGTTAAGATCGTGTGACAACCAATGTGGGTGAGAAGTGTGAAATGTTGGTAGTACCCACAGGAAGAGTCACGTGCACAAATCAGCGCAAAGGAAATTTGTTAAATTTAATAACTCGCCATGAGATATGTTTATGTTTCAATATTACAACTAACTCACTTCAGTGGTCGAATGGTCTAAGGTGTCACTCTCCTGTTAGACTAGCAATGATGTAGAGATCAGGGTTCATATCCTGGTCGGAACCACAAAGAATGGTTTATCTTAAACGGTTTCCCACTTTATTTCCATGCAATGCCATGTGGGTAGTATTACCTCTTAACAACAACAATAAATAAGTATATATATATATATATATATATATGTGTGTGTGTGTGTATATGTATATATATATTTAATATTTTGGAAAAAAACGTTAAAAAAAAGTGGAACACCATTCACTAGACGCAGTGAATTTTATTGGATTTGTTTTACAGTATTCAAGTCTAAATCATTCATTCCTTATTCCAAACGCCATCCGAGAACTATACCAGCGTTCTCGTGACTGAATATAGAAGTTAGGCAGGGCCAGCTCTGACATGCCCTCTCAGAGAAGCCACACCCAGTGTGAGCTGTCTCTCAAGGTCAATCTCCCTAACATTCTGGTGACAGCTTTACACTAATAGGGCCAGCCTGGGCGGGCCCGCTATATGATAAAAGTGGTCCATAGTTTGTTTTTGTGTGTGTGTCTGTGTTTTAGTATGTCAGAAATTATTATTAGCATTACGTCTTACTACCCATTAGAGTTATACGCTTTAAGTACTAATTACGCTAATGGATTAGGAATTGGGAAGGTTGAATTATAGGAAGTGAACCCGCATTTGCGTGGAGGGATAGTGGAAAACCATTTAGGAAAAACCACTTAGTTCACCCGACCGAGATTCGAACCTCAATCTCCCCGTCCTCAGCAGTCAAGCTCAACATGACTAGTGCGTGGCGGTAATTATTATTATTAACAGTAAATATTGCATCACAGATAGATTGCGCAGCCAAGGTGTTCGTCTAAAAACACAATGAACAGGTGTCAAAAAATAGGCATATATTAGGCATATTAATACGAGTTGAGTGCTTAATATATTCTGGTACCCATGAAATGGCATTAAGAGACAGATGCGCCCAACTTATGTACAAGTAATGTCATCGATTGGTAAATTCAATCCAAAACCTGTACTCTTTTATTTTTTGTTTGTAGATTTGTTTAGTGATTTAGTAATTTTAGTGATTTTTAAAAATTTAATATGTTAACACACTGCTTATAATATAATAATATTAGCACCGCGTCTTACTACCCGTTCGGGTTATAAGTTTTAAGTACTAATTACGCTAATGGAGTAGAAATTGGGTAAATTTTTTATTAGAGGAAGTGAACCCGCATTTGCATGAAGGGAGAGTGGAAAACTATTTAGGAAAAACCACCCCTAGTTCACCCGACCGAGATTCGAACCTCAATCTCCCCGTCCTCAGCAGTCAAGCTCAACACGACTAGCGCGTTAGCCAACTACGCCACCGAGGCGGGTCTTATAATATACATTACACGATGGTGGTAATAATCTAAACTTTCATTGATCATTGATTTATTTTATTTTTACAAATTAATCGAAAGCAAAATTAAATTAGTTTCCCAACAGAGATTCGAACAGTTTTGAGCAGAAATTATGAGAGTTAACACAAGGTTATATAAATATCTCTACAATGAAGACTTACAAGTGTTTACAACCAATCATTGTTTGAATAAAAGTGTTCCAGTGTTCACTGAACTAATCGAGCTAAAAGAGTGATACAAAAGATTCCTTTAGCTAGTCTCAATCTCCATAGTCACCGCATCTTCCGGCAGTGGATAGGTCCCCGCGTCCTCCTGCACC
Organism: Timema shepardi; assembly: GCA_902151425.1. NCBI lineage: Eukaryota > Metazoa > Arthropoda > Insecta > Phasmatodea > Timematidae > Timema > Timema shepardi. The sequence continues at coordinate 74,504 of CABFVX010001772.1, forward strand.
TCTTTGGGGGCACTCGACTCGTTGAACATGAACTCGTCCTGATACTCTTGGAGATACTGCGCGGACCTTGCTTCATCTAGGAACAGACTGTACACTCTCTTTATGTCTTCAATGGCCACCTCTGCGCTCTTCCTCTTCCTGGCTACAAGGCTCGACGTCGTGATGAGCTGGATGGCATAGCGCAGAGACGTCTCCATTGCTATTCGCGTCAACACGATGAGCGCGTCCTCGGCGATCTCACAATCCTCCTCCTCACAGCGGATCTTCAGGATTTCTCTGAGATCTTTATCCGAGTAGGGCGACGTCGGCACAATGATCATCCTGTCTAGCAGGTCGATGGGAATTCCATGCGGGGACTCATACTCAGTCCCTCGTATGCGGGTGAAACCTCGATTGGTGGCCATGATAATTACCGGGGCCATCTCGTTCTCCAGTGCTCTGTTGAGGAACGAGAAGCACTCGATGTCTAACATGTGGACCTCGTCAATAAAAAGAACCCCAGGGACAATCTCCGCTTTACCCTCCTCACGCCACTCAGCAACTTTGAAGTTGATCTGGTCTCTGACCTCGTTCTTTATCTCGCCGGTATCGCCAGAGAAGAGCGCCAAGAAGCCATGTGTGCGGCTGTTGATGACATCCACCTCGTGGAGCGTCACAGTGTGTACAACCTCTTTCCGCTTCTGTAACTCCCCTTCAGGGCACTGGATAAACCTTGTCTGGGGTCCCGTGGCATCATAGTCTCTCGCTCTCGTGTACGAGCGGCCCAAGCGACTGATCTTCCCAGTCGCCTTGTCGATGGTGATAACATCACCGGCCAAAACCTTTTCTTTCATCAAGGAGTCGATCATCTTACCGCCCAAGTCGTAGATGGTTTCCATATCTGCTGTTTTGAGAGTGAGCTTACCAACCTTAGGGCTGAGCCCCGAGGCAGCCCTGTCCACTTGAAGGTCGACAACCTCACCCTCGATGATTTCAGTCTCCTCTCTGATCCGCACCCCTATGGACTTGCGTATCGCCTGGGTTAGGCCCTCTGTTTTGCTCATCTCCAGGCTGTATATCTCAGAACCGGCCATCGAGGTAAAGGGGGTGTCCGAACCGAGCGCTTGGGCCAGCCCCATCGCGATGGCCGTCTTGCCCGTGCCGGGTTGACCCGCCAACAAGATTGCGCGTCCGGCTATCTTACCTTCTTTGATCATTTCGAGGATAACCCCCGCGGCCCGCCGAGCCTTTACTTGGCCTACCATTCCTTGGGACACATGTCTGGGGTCCAAGCTATCATCCAGGCCCAGTCCTCGGATGTGGGAGTGGGCGCCAATACGTTCAATCCGAGTGATCTCTCGCACTTCCTGTGCCTTCGCTACTGCTAATGCTGCCATCTTTCACTTCATTAGTTTCTGAACAAAACAAAATGATCTATTGTTAGAAATTGACATACGCTTGTAAGTGTTTGTTTAGAAACCAATCACGCTTCTTAAAAACATCACCAGCGTGGCCTCAAAATAATAATGGCTTAATAATAAAGACTTGAGGAGATAAAGTAGACAAATCAGGTGACAAATAAAGAAGTCCTAAGAAGAGTGGTTGAGAAGGGAACCATTTTGGATGTAAATCTTCAGTAGCCTATCAAGCAAACCGGATCAGACACATCCTTATGAAGAACTGTCTTCTGTATGAGGTTCACTTCCTCTAATTCAACCTTCCCAATTCCTAATCCATTAGCATAATTAGTACTTAAAGTGTATAACCCGAACGGGTAGTAATACGCAGTGCTAAATATTATTATTATTATTAAATATTGGATGATGTGAAGAAGAAAATTCTGGGCACTAAAGGGATCAGAGGACAAGGTGCAATGGCGGTCTAAGTTCACTGACCAAATGAATGTCCTTGTCAAAAAAAGTATAGGCTGTTACTATTTTTTTTAAATAGTGTCTAGCATAGAACTTTTTTTGTTATGGCTGGATAAGAAAATCTTGTCAACTGGTAACATTATTAACATAGTTAGGGCAGTATTGGTCATTAAAAAAAAGTATTTATGCAATAGAATACACAATTAAAGTGTTGGCCGCACCTTTGTCAAAATGTGTTAGCCTAAATTACATTACATCACATTAACGTTTTTACAAAAGAACCATTAACCTTTTTTAAATGTTGTCAACAAAGATACTAGAGCTCGAGTGTGGAGAATGTGTGTCCATTGGACAATTAATACATTTTTAGCCGATTTGGATGTAGGGCTATAATCAACCTTTCATATTTAACCATTTATTAAATCTAAGCATAATTTATAAGGTAAATCTTTTATAAAACATTTGAAAAGTATATTATTATGTGTCATCAAAGTCTAGAACCTTCCGCCAAAACACAGACACTGGAATATAAATACAAACATTTCAAAATAATTATATTTAAAAAGCATTTATGGAAACCTCTCAAAAGTACATTAGCTATAATTAAGTAGGTAACATAACATAATGCTTTAAAACTCACATAATTATACAAGAGTTGAGTTAAAATTAATCAATCAATATATCCTTTATCTATTCTTGACTTTTTCCAACTATTAGACAGCACGTGTTTACAAATGGCGGTATGCGGCGTTCGTAAACAAACTCTACCAACTGTTGAATAAATAAATAAAATATTATTCTTAGAGTTGTTCAAGTATTTTAAAAAATAATAATAATGAGGTGACGCCAGCTCAGTGATCTCAATTCTATACTGGATGGACATAAAAACACCCCTTGCAACGGACCAAATCGTGACCCTAAAGTTTATCATCTGATGGCTAGCGAGGGGATAAATTTAATGGTTTATTTCAATGTTATTGTGTAAAAACGTGTGTCTGATACGTAAAAGTATGTTTTAAAAAAAATTGTGAAGTATTATACCCCACTTGATTGAAGACACCTTTGCATTAAGGAATATACAATTCAGTTTTAAAGGTAATATTGTACAATTAAGAATAAAATATTTAATACATTAAAATATGTAACTTACACGTATGTTGTTTACATTCTGCCAAAGCTACAATATATTTAAAATTGATTCTTAGTTTGTATTATGATGGTTTAAGAAATAATATTATATTTAAAGTTCGATAACTAAAATGAATTAGTTTTACATTCAAATTATCATTTAGGTTATGAGCTTTTATGAAGTATTTCTATATTACAATATATTTAAAGTTAATTTCAGAAGCCATACCATATTTAAAGTTCGAGAACTATAGTGAAATAAGGTAGCTTAAAACGAAATTACATGTGTTTGAATAACAAATTTTGCGTAGTAGTTTTACATTCAGGCTATCATTTAGGTTATAGGGCTTATAGGAATTATTACTATATTAAGATGTACCTATTTAAAGTTGGCTCTCAGCTTGTATATTGATTTCAGAAACTATATTATATTTAATGTTTGATAACTATAAAGAAATAAGGTTTCTAAATACCTGATTACTTTTGTTTGAATGACAAACTTTGTGTAGAGGTATTACGTCCAAGCAATCATTTAGCTTATAGGCCCGGATGAAGTATAAATATTTTAGACTAAATCGACTCATTTGAAGAAACAAGTCATAAGTTTTAAACTTAGTTATGCTCTTCAAACCTTTTATTAACCCATTTATTTCATTTAGCTAATCATACATTGATATAGCTCATATATTCATAAAAATTAGCGAACAATGTCAAAATGCCGCATTGCCTTGTATGTATGTACGAGAGTAAAAGATACCCGAAAGTTTCCTTCTTACTTACACAATGGTGTGTAAACGACAGCTCAAAAAATTTAGCTGCAGATGTCCATCCAGTTATATCATAGAAATCAATGCACTAACAATCTTGTGTTATGAAGGGATCATGTTTCTAGCAAAAATAAACCGACATGTAAGTCGCATTCATGAAATGTATTCTGTTAATTATTTACGGGTAAATACTCCTAATAAATATGAGGATAGTCTTAGAATAATAGTAGATAAATTTAACACATTTCTTATGTCAGCTGTGTCAATAATGAACAATAAAAACATCAAAATATTATTTTATCAGAACATGCATATTCTGGAAATTGAGAAATGACACCTGGACACAGGAATCGTAACCGGTACCCTTGGCTTAGTACGCCAATACTCTAAACACTGAGCTATCCAGGAATCGTCCCGTGCCCAGGGTAATTCTTCGCTCATATTAAATAAGAGCATTGGCTTGCTAATCCAAAGGTCCCGGGTCTGATTTCTGTATCCAGATGTCATTTTTCAATTTTCAGAATATGATATCTAGATGTGAGTAAATCTTCACTAAAACAAATATAATAACTTTGGCTATTTAATTCTTAGAACATGCATAGCTTACAAACGAAAATGTACAAATATTTTAGTAACCAGGAATAACTTTTCTTTTTTTGTTGCACATGTATGGTAGCTACATAATTAATTTAGCGATTACTTTAAAGAATTCAAAAGATTCCCCATTATATTTTTCAATTTATATTTTCTATTTTAACTCTTTCTTTTCGGGATTATATTCCGATTGGCTTTTCCCCTTTGTTCTCCTAAATATAATTTATAATCAAAGTCCTTAACTGGATGAGCCACCGTCATTGTAATTGCGGCCGTCCTTATAGTTCCGAGCGTGTCCACTAGATGACTGAATAAACATCATAGTTGCAATGGTAGCCAAGAGAGGTCCATCCATACATGCCTGTTTTCCCCAGAGGTCTTGAACTTCTGTTATGTGGTTGAAGTCTCCAATTAAGGTTCAGGCAGGACCTGTCCTAAAGCTATTATCACACAATACTTTCCTGTACTAGAAATCAAGTGTTCTAGTTAGCGGCTAGATATATGTATACTAGCTAGTACAATAGAAACGGAACTAGAGTATTCACACGCTGATAGCTTGGTACTAGAGTCTGGTGCAAATATTTATGGAACGTCAAAGATTAATTTTGGGTGCAGCAGCTGCATTAATTATTAATATTGATATTGAAAATTATGAGAGGGAGCGCATGAAACGAATATGAACACGGGACTGCCTAGAAATACGAATTAATGGTCGTGGGATGCTAAAAATGATACATTCGGAGGTAAGGTAAGATAAATTCGGGGTGGCACTAACGTTTAGTATCTCCCTAAATTTGTATTCGTTTAGTCACAATGTGGTCTGAGGCCCCTAAGCTAATGGGTGTCCAAGTACAGTATCCTTGATGCACAAATGTTTTTTTAGGCTTACGCCCACTGTATATTCTAAAAAACACCCACCCAAAGTTGGCGTGCTATCAAGTTTATTTAGATTAAATTTGGGTCTGGAACACATTTTGTCGTTTTCAGATGACATTTTTTTAGTTAAATATATTGTCATATTGTGGCAACTTGGTATTATATGACCAAAGATGTTTAGAATAATTTTCTGCCAACAACAAAATCACATCCGATGACCCTGTTGGCGCTATTTCTCTACACACAATCTCAGCGCGCATTGATTGGTCGAATTACACAGCCTATTCTATCCTCACAACTAGTATGGTAGCCAGTACCAAGAGGCAGAACCAGTATACTTTTTCTGATTCACACGATGCTAGATGATGACGTGCTAGCTATCACACTGGATTTCAAGGACGAGCTAGTATCGTGTGATACGGGTTTTAGCTTCGTTTGTCGTGTTCCTAGTAACCCCTCCTCCTCCAATCACAAAAAAGTTAAAAGGTTATTTTTTGTTTTTTATGTTATTAAAGTAGTTTGCACCTATAACCCCTATGCCAATATTCAGCCTATAAGGTATCGGGAAATTCCATAAAACAGATAAAAGGTAAATATATAATATAAAGATTAGAAGCCGCGTTTTTGTCAATATAAGGTTTGAATTCTCCCCAACCTTACGTTCGATTTCCTTCCCCACAGAACTTGATCTGTATAAAGGTACAAATAACAACTTTGTCAATTTTAAATTAAATCAGGTAATGCTATCAAAAGTTACCGTGAGACATTGACTACAGACAGACACATGCAAATCTGTGGAGTTAAAACTGAGAACTCGCTTCACTCGTTCAATAAACCAAACCACGTGATTATGTTTTTATTGGTTTTTACACTCTCGACATGATTTACTATGTCGTATATACGGGGAGCCTGTTTATAAGAGTGCGCAAGGAAAAACTTCCCACCCTAATTTGTCCCCCCCCCCTCTATTATCTAGGCAAGCGCGGGGGCCCCGTGTGGCCAACCCGTTTGCACACCCCTAAGGATGACCCTGGACTAAAATAAGATTTATAAATTATATTCAATTTAGTGTGATTTTTTTTTTAAATAGACAGTAATTATTAAAACTATTAAATAATTTATTTTGCCAATTTAATTGTAGATTGTTTTAATGTTTCCGGACTGCTGACATCACCTTGACGCAGACTGAGTGTGAGGATATTTTCCTCCGGATAGCGGCAGCCTGGTAATACGTAGTTAAGATTGAATATTATTAATAAACTTGGACGGGTACAAGGACTGGGTGACAATCGACAAACTGTTTGTGAGGGAAGGAGACAACTGACAACTGGAGCTAATAGGAAGAGACAGCTGACAACTAGAGGTGTGAAGACTAGAGAGACAACTGACAACTGGATGTGTGAGGGCCAGAGATACAGCTGACAACTGGATGTAAGAATACTAGAGAGACAACTGACAACTGGAGGTAACAGGAAGAGACAACTGACAACTGTATGTGTGAATACTAGAGAGACAACTGACAACTGGAGGTAACAGGAAGAGACAACTGACAACTGTATGAACATGGTCGTTGTTTCTATATCCCCGCCACGTCACCTCTCTGGTCTTGTTTGGGGGCGACACTGATAGATGAGTAATAGCGTGCACCCATCTCCACCCTCCCTGGTATTATTTAAACTGTCACGTGCCCCCCCNGAGACCACGTGGAAAGTAGCACCCACTGTTATTATTATTATTATTATTATTATCATCACCGCGTCTTACTACCCGTTCGGGTTATACGCACTTACACTAATGTGTAATGGTAGGGTGATTGTGAGATGAAATGGAGGACCTACAGTTTAACGTGGGATCCGAACCACGGTGGTAGGCCAGGCATTCCCCACATTCACAAGATGTCTTGTCAGAGGTGAAGGAAGGGTTCGGTAATCAGAAAAATCTGTGCCGGTACCGAGGATTGAACCCCGGACCTCCAGGTCACCCGTGTAATTAATGAGAGGTAATTGGTTTCCCCGAAACGGTTTCTTTACAATTTTCCTCCGTGAGAATTTTAATACATTTTTACTCTAAATTCTACCTTCCTCATCCTGTAACTTATCAGTATAAATATGTGGAGGGTCCGGGTCGGGTAGTAAGACGGAGTTTGGGCAGGGGGATGAACCCAAAATACACACATTTAAAATCACAAATGGTAAAAAAAATTCCCTCAAATGTGACCTACCGGGATTCGAATCCCAACCTACCTAAAACAATTTTTAGTTGGTCAGTTCAATCACTGCTGCGGGTAAATTACACACTAATATTTCCCGTGGAGGGGAGAGGGGGTAATTAGGCCTACCCCACGATTAAAATAATAAAACTAAACGGAATATTATTTGACCACTCTTTATTTAAGAGCACAATATGAGCTAGTTCATCCCCCCCTCCCTCCATAGGAAGCGCATGAATCGCTGCCAACACATTAACTAATAAGTACCCCCTCCCCCTGTCCCCCCGTTGTGAGTCAGGACTCACCCCTCACTCACGAGTGAGCCACGCTTGACGCTGAGTCAGGGGGTGGTGGTGGTGTGAACTGGCGAGATTGTTGGTGCTGCCGTCTGTTATTAGTCATTGTTGTTCAATAGACTACCTCCCTTTGCCCTCTCGCTAGGAGACAGGGCCTTAACTCCACTGGGGGGGATCGTTTACCACCCACTCCTTCCAGGCGAGTTCTGGGGCAGGTCATAGGAAGGACCCTATCTGAGAGCTAAAAAAAATATATATATATTAGATCCACTTTAACGTATTCATACGTCAAGTCGTGTGATCTGCAGCTGTCACTTTTTATAGATATTATCACTACTTATAAAATAACAATAATAATAGAGTGAAATGTTATTATTATTATTATTATTAGCACCGCGTCTTACTACCCGTTCAGGTTATACGCACTTACGCTAATGTGTAATGGTAGGGTGATTGCGAGAGGAAATGAAGGACCTACAGTTTAACGTGGTATCCGAACCACGGTGGAGGCCTGGCATTCCACACATTCACAAGATGTCTTGTCAGAGGTGAAGGAAGGGTTTGGTAATCAGATAAATCTTTGCTGGGACCAAGGATTGAACCCCGGCCGCCAGCACAGAAGTCCGACACCTTACCCCTAGACCACCAGGTCCCCGAAATGTTATCAATGATGACCGTAAAAATATGTTTATACGTTCTAAAAGTGTATTTCTATGAAAATTGTACTGTAGTTTGGATCTATTGCACCAGCTACTTGTGTTAGTGGTAACACCGTCTAGGGCGTCAGTCTCGTAATATAATGATTTGCCTCTGACTGGGGATATAAAGCTCCGAATACCGGTCGGGTGTAGTCGTGATGATTTTTTTTTTTACTAAATGATTTCTCGCTATTCTTCCACGCAAATGTGGGTTACATTTACTATAAATATTCATTTTCTCATCCCTAGCTCTGTTGGTATAGTGTCTGTCTACTGATATAAGAGTCCCGGACTCGATTCCTGGTATGGTTGAAAAATGTATAGTCGGTGAATTGTGGGTTTACCCTTTCACAAGTGATGAATTAACGACCGGGGGGTCTGGCTGTTGTGTCTGTTCTAAATTTAAGTTAGTTTAAAAGTTGTATATCGATTTAATTAGTCGATTAAGAAAGTCCACGTTAGATAGCTTAAAAATTTTTTTTTTCTAAATTAAAAAAAAATCATCTGAATAAAAATTTATTTACATGGTTGAATCGCCTGATTCATCCCCCAGTCTTGTAAACACCCCCTTCAATTCCTATTAGAGGGGTAGTTGAGGTCCTCTCAACCCTGGCCTGCTAAAGACCGGGGGGGTAGTTATTCACCGACTGTAAACTATACTTGTGGCGGAGGGTGGGGGGTGCATTAATAGTGACGTCATGATCCAGCTACGCATCTGCTGCAATTTGCAAACAAGGCGGTACAATGTGTCACTTCAGTTCAACCCCTATCTCATCCTAGCTAGAAGGGGGAAGAAGGGAATATTTTGAGAAATAGGATTATTTTTTTTTGTATATAGTAACTATTAATAATTTCAATCCGCACCGGGTTCAAACAGTTGTGGGATAGTTAGTTCTGCCATGTTATTAAATTATATACACTCGACTTAACCTAAGAGCTAGGGGTGAGACCTCTAAAATCTTCACAGCTTAAAGGCGTTATAAATTCAGCTACGGTGACATCTCATAAATACCATAGAAATATAGTTCAAACTATAACACCAACGGGTGACCTGGCGGTCTAGGGGTAAGGTGTCAGACTTCTATGCTGGAGGCCGGGGTTCAATCCTCGGTCCCGGCACAGATTTATCTGATTACCAAACCCTTCCTTCACCTCTGACAAGACATCTTGTGAATGTGGGGGATGCCAGTCCTCCACCGTGGTTCGGATTCCACGTTAAACTGTAGGTCCTTCATTTCATCTAACAATCACCCTACCATGACACATTAGCGTAAATGCGTATAACCCGAACGGGTAGTAAGACGCGGTGCTAATAATAATAATAATAATAATAATAATATAACACCAACGAACAATTTTACTCACTTAAGATGTATTACAGTTACACCAAACCCCGGGAGTCCGAAATTCCAGATAATCCGAATACACTATTTGGAAAACGGGGGCTTAAAGTCAAGTCAAATGAAATTTATTATTATTATTATAATTATTAGCACCGCGTCTTACTACCCATTCGGGCTATACGCACTTACGCTAATGTGTAATGGTAGGGTGATTGTGAGATGAAATGGAGGACCTACAGTTTAACGTAGAATCCGAACCACGGTGGTAGGCCTGGCATTCCCCACATTCACAAGATGTCTTGTCAGAGGTGAAGGAAGGGTTTGGTAATCAGATAAATCTGTGCCGGGACCGGGGATTGAACCTCAGACACCAGCACAGAAGTTTGACACTTTACCCCTAGACCACCAGGTCACCTAGAAATGACATATATTTTATCGGTTATCAAGCAAAAAGTTAAAAGAGAGATATAAGAAACATTGATATTTGATAATAAATGTTAATATTTACGTGTTCTAGTCAAATGTGTTTTCCTGTAACTACAGTAGCCCCGTGGCTTCTTTGGTGCTGACTGACAGCTCACAGCTGACTTCTGACAGGTATATACCTAAATGTTGACTGTCAAAGCTCTGATCTAGAATGATTTGTTTGTGTATTAGAGGGATATAAATAGTCATATCCATAGTGTAACCCTCTGTTAATATTTTTATTAGTCAATCTAGCCCCGTGATTCGATCCACATTTGAGCTATAGGCATATATTGTAACCAAGATAATGTGTTAGGGATGAGAAAGGCTCGGTTTTAAATATAGGTACCCGCATTTACATGGAGGATGAGTGGAAAAATTATTTTGTAAGAACCCAACCCTCCACTCGATCGAGATTCAAACCTCAAGATCCCCGTCATCGACAGTCTAGTCTATAGCGGCGAGAGTGACGCCTTAGACCATGCGTCCACCGAGGATGACAAGCGGTATCGATGTTTTAAACAAAAGGGATAAGGATGGATGAGGTAGGAGAGGAAGTTGAGGAAACCGTGATGACAGTCACAACACAGAAACTAGCCCCCCATTGCCTGTGACCGAGACTCGAACTAAGTGACTCTTAAGGGTAGAGCTGTAAGTGAATTTCTGTCACTATTAAAAATACGTCATGGGTGAGATAAATGATCCAATGGTGGCTGGTTGGAAATAAACCAAAACCTCCCGTATTAGAGGATCGTCTTTATGTTATATTTCAGCATTTTATATATCTTAGGTCTTAGAAACTGGTCTACGCTTGTACTCCCTTGTAAGCGATAGCTTTTACCCGTCTCTATAGCTCACTTACAAGGGTGTACAAGCGTTGGTTAGTCTATATAGCTCACTTACAAGGGAGTACAAGCGTTGGCCAGACTATATAGCTCACTTAAAAGGGAGTACAAGCGTCGGTTAGTCTATATAGCTCACTTACAAGGGAGTACAAGCGTTGGCCAGACTATATAGCTCACTTAAAAGGGAGTACAAGCGTTGGCCAGTCTCTATGGCTCACTTACAAGGGAGAACAAGCGTTGGCCGGTCTCTATAGCTCACTTACAAGGGAGCACAAGCGTTGGCCGGTCTCTATAGCTCACTTACAAGGGAGTACAAGCGTTGGTCAGTCTCTATAGCTCACTTACAAGGGAGCACAAGCGTTGGCCGGTCTCTATAGCTCACTTACAAGGGAGTACAGGCGTTGGCCAGTCTCTATAGCTCACTTACAAGGGAGTACAAGCGTTGGCCCGTCTCTATAGCTCACTTACAAGGGAGTACAAGCTTTTACCCGTCTCTATAGCTCACTTACAAGGGAGTACAAGCTTTTACCCGTCTCTATAGCTCACTTACAAGGGAGTACAAGCGTTGGTCAGTCACTATAGCTCACTTACAAGGGAGTACAAGCGTTGGCCAGTCTCTATAGCTCACTTACAAGGGAGTACAAGCGTTGGCCAGTCTCTATAGCTCACTTACAAGGGAGTACAAGCTTTTACCCGTCTCTAATAGCTCACTTACAAGGGAGTACAAGCTTTTACCCGTCTCTATAGCTCACTTACAAGGCAGTTCAAGCGTTTTCAGGCAATACAGCGCAATCCAGGCAGTATCGCCTGAGTTTGTTAACCAGTGATTAACCCACCATAGCTCCCATATGAGGAGATTAGTTATGATTAGGCAACTCCCAATTAGTCAGGTCGTAATGAGAGCGCTCTTGAGAGTGAATCATCCGTCACTTGGAACGGAGGAACGTAGCTCGGGTTCTGATGACGGAAGAACGGCCCACTCATCGCTCACAGGGCCATTATTGACCGGAGATAAATGAACAATGGCCGGAATTAAATGAAAGTTTACCATGCTAGGGAAAATACGTCATTCGGATTCAGATTTTCAAAGATAGACCGAAACTAGTTGGAGTCCTATGTCGTAGTGGGACCGACAGAGATACTGTACATCCTTGAACACCACGTTTCGCCCACTTCGGTGGTCACAAGGTCTAACGCGCTAAAATCGCAGTAGACTAGACTGTTGATGACGGGGAGATCGAGGTTTTAATCCCGGTCGGGCTTAATTAGGTGTGTTTTTTTTCCTCGAAATAGTTTTCCACTCTTCCTTCACGAAAACCCGGATACATTTTCTCTCATCTCTAAATACATTAGCGTAGCTAGTATATATGCGTATAATTTGAACGGGTAGTAAGACGCGGTGTTAACAAAAACAACGTACTACGCTTCAGATGGAATTACTTTTTGATATTATTATTATTATCACCGCGTCTTACAACCCGTTCTGTTTATACGCACTTACGCTAATGTGTAATGGTAGGGTGATTGTGAAATGAAATGGAGGACCTACAGTTTAACGTGGGATCCGAACCACGGTGGAGGCCTGACAGCTATAAAAGTCACTAGATCTACTATCGAGTATTCATACGTCAAGCCATCTTATCTTCAGTTGTATCTGCTAACACATATTATCAATATACATAAATGAACAATAATATAATGAAATGTTATCAAGGGCGTAGGTAGCCAGTAATTTCAGGAGGGGGAGGGGGGGGGTTGGTAGGCACATTCTCCAATTTCCGAAGGATAGAAAAATTCTAAATGATACACAGTTCTATTAGCTATCTGACGTGCTTTTTTTTTATGGCAACATGAGCCCTTAACTGCCGGAGGCTAGAAAAAATTCTAAATACTAAACAACTCTAGAAGCTTTCAAAAGTTTTTTTATGGTAACACAGTCCCCTAATTTGTATTTGTACTTCAATTTTGATATTGTTTGGACCATAAATAGAGCCATATATCTTTTGTTCGTAATATTTTGGGGGGGAGCTTGAACCCCCAAACCCCACCCCCGACTACGGTCTTGAATTTAATCAATGTTGAAGATAAAAAAAATATGTTTTGAGTCATCTATAAGGCTTTTCATAAGAAAATGCTATTCTATCTGTTATTCAAATTATCTATACAATATTATATCCTATAGTCATGTTTTAAAATTTGTGTTATTGGAAAGCCAATAAAATTTAATGATGTATATGTCGTAGGCGAATTGGAAAATCCAACTTATTGCAAAAGGCACCGTCAATTTACAATGAGCCAGGCTGGTTGGAAAATAATATTATATTTGCTTATCAGCCTGATAATTTTTATGCTTATTGCAATGAACCCATACAGTTTTAGGCTATTAAGAAAATACACCTTTGTTTGCGCAATCAGTTCATAAAAATTATCAGGCTGATAAGCAAATATAATATTATGTTCCAACTAGCTAGCCTGACTCATTGTAAATTGACGGCGTCTTTTGTAACTAGACAAATTTTCCAAATCCCCTAAAACATATAAATATTTTTGTTGGCACCGCATCTTACTACCCGTTCGGGCTATACGCATATATACATATATGTAGTATATAAATATAAGTGATATGATATGGTATGTGAAAATAGTTAACTAACCCTATTTCCAATCACTTTTGATTCTTTCTTAACAAATTGTGGACCCAAGCTCCGAGTTGTAAGTCCTGTGGAAGCGCCTGTGAGCTTCGCAACCAGTTAGGCAGTAACGTGTCACAATTTGCCTACTATAAGATATACGGCTGTTTTAAAATGACGCGACTTGTGATTTTGGATCAACAAACCAAGACCAAATTATGGGTCTGGGGCTCCGTGGACTAGAACTCGAGGCTCCTAAGTACATAATTGAACTAAAAAAAAACCTAGGGTCAGAGTAGACACGCCAGAAGCCTGAAGAGGAGACTAGTAAGTTTAGGAGAGTAAATATCACGCACGACTTGGACTTGGGAGGCCGGGTTCTTACCTAAGTTTGGGTGTTTCTTCATTCTATCTTCAATTTAATGTTGACGTATCACCGTAACAATACACCCGTCTCATCCTTTTCACTTAAGTAATATTATAATATGATCGACATGGAAACGAAATTCATCTGACAGTTGTTACAACATTAGCTATATTAAGTATTATATATTGGTGAGCTGGCGGTCTAGGGATAAGGTGTCAGACTTCTGTGCTGGTGGTCCGGGGTTCAATCCTCGGTCCCGGCACAGATTTATCTGATTACCAAACCCTTCCTTCACCTCTGACAAGACATCTTGTGAATGTGGGGAATGCCAGGCCTCCACCGTGGTTCGGATTCCACGTTAAACTGTAGGTCCTTCATCTCATCTCACAATCACCCTACCATTACACATTAGTGTAAGTGCGTATAACCCGAACGGGTAGTAAGACGCGGTGCTAATAATAATAATAAT
>CABFVX010001772.1:102458-118396 GCA_902151425.1 Timema shepardi
TGTCAGAAGTCAGCTGTGAGCTGTCAGTCAGCACCAAAGAAGCCACGGGGCTACTGTATATACCTAAATGTTGACTGTCAGAAGTCAGCTGTGAGCTGTCAGTCAGCACCAAAGAAGCCATGGGGCTACTGTATATACCTAAATGTTGACTGTCAGAAGTCAGCTGTGAACTGTCAGTCAGCACCAAAGAAGCCATGGGGCTACTGTATTTATTATAACATGGCTCCTAATGTAATTACAAAAACTGGACGAGTTTACTAAAAAAAAAGGGCATTGAGCTGTGTATTTGGTCCAAAAATGACACCGTTTTAATTGTTGACGAGATGGATTGAGACTAGATAGTGCGATGCTACCTGGTCGCCTGGATCCGCTTACTATGGGGAGTCTGCCCCCTTAAACCCACCACAAGGGCCACGTCAGTGCGATGTGATGACGTCATTTTCGAGTCCAACCCGCGTTCAAATCTGTTGTTATTGTTATTCCAATAGGCGAGGAGAAGTGTCGAATATTCTCTAGTGACGTCACCCGGGGCGGGGGATGTCCGGGGGGAGGGGTGTCTGGGAACCTCCTTAGGGTAGTCCTGCCTGACCAGTTTTAAGCCCGTCCTAATTTCCATAATTTAAAATAAACTTATCCTAGTTGGGTTTTTTTTCTCTCTCTCTCTCTAGAACTAGGCTGCCATGTTTGTTATTTCAGCATTTAATAGCAACATAGGTGACCTTGCGGTCTAAGGGGTAAGGTTTCAGACTTCTGTGCTGAGGGTCCGGGGTTCAATCCTCGGTCCCGGCACAGATGAGGGTGATAGTGAGTATGAGGGAGATAGTGAGTATGAGGGTGATAGTGAGCATGAGAGTGATAGTGAGCATGAGAGTGATAGTGAGTATGAGGGAGATAGTATGAGGGTGTGGAACCAGTGGAAACACCTAAAACCTCACTTATGACTAACTAACCAAATCCTGGTGACCGTTGGGGAAAATTCGGCGTAAATTAGGGAAAATTACCCAAGGTACCAGCCGGGAACCTAGCCCGGGGGGACCCCTAGACTCGTAGCCAGGTGCACTGACCACTACACCACGGGGCTGGTAATAGACTGAGATCTGGCCTCTTGCTCTTCTTACCCCCTCCACCCATCGCCCCACCTCCCAAACTCAACATTCGTCGAGTCAGTGGACCCTGAGGTATTTTATCCACCTCGCGCGGATGTTGGTAGCCCTGACATTTGTAGCACAAAGGATTGAGCCCATGTTGGCAGAGCTTCTTGGAACCTATTTGACGTAATCCTCCGCTGAGAGAACGTTTAGTTATCACATCCCTCTTTTTAGTGTTTGTGTGTTTTATTTGTTTTCTTTAGAACCGAGAACCTTAAGGGGACTGTCTAGGTACAGTAGCCCCACGGCTTCTTTGGTGCTGACTGACAGCTACAAGCTTTGAAATGTTACCAGACCAAATTATGTATCCCTACGCCGAACCATATGAGCTTCAAAAACATGTGTTTAGCAGCTGTCACTTCTGACAGTCAAAATGTAGATATATACCTAAATGTTGACTGTCAGAAGTCAGCTGTAAACTGTCAGTCAGCACCAAAGAAGCCACGGGGCTACTGTACTTCTAAACAAAGTTTAAAAGTTTACATTTTCCACTTTGAAATACCTGTTCAGGTTATACGGCTATGTACAAATTACACTAACTGGTTGGGGATTAGGAAGGCTTAATTTAGAAGAAATTCACCCGCATTTACGTGGAGGTTAGAGTGGGAAACCATCACGGGGAAAAACTACCCTCAGTGCACCTGACCGGAGATCGAACCCCAATCTCCCCGTCTTCAGCAGTCTAGTCCAACACGAGAGTAGCGGGTCACAAATCGTATTGTCACTTGTATTTTCCTCCTCCCCTGTTCGTTCTCCTACTGCCGGACAACTTCCACCCAGGAACGTTGTAAGCCCACTCTGTTTCTGGGCGTTTAGTAATCCTGCTCGACTATCCTAGCACTGAACTGTTGTACTTAAAAGAAGAGGCTTTTTCACTGAGTATAGGTAGTGGGGGGAAAGGTGGGGGGTAAATATTTTAAATATTAAGTCACAAGGTTGATTTAAAATTTACCCTACACATTAAATACACATAAGGCCTTTTAGAACGGTATTAGGAAGTTTGCTCCGAAAAGGCCCCTTATCTTATAAAAATATTACCACACAGTAGTATTTTGGTACGATAAAAGGGCTTCCAAAACGGGTTTCCTACCAAACGCATGGTATATCTTCATTCCTCTGGATCAGTGATGGGCAAACTTTTCGAGGAGTGGGCTAAATGAAAAAAGGAAAATGTCAGGCGAGCCAACACAGTTTATTAAAAAGTTTATAATGGTACATTTTACAAAACTAGTATACAATTAAGTAATATTAATTATTAAAATGTAATTTTATTATAATGATATCTGATTATAATACAATGTGAGTTGTCTACATTATTTAACAAATTCTTGAATAAAACGGATACTTAACACTACTTGAATGAAGGAGTTTGTGAAAAGTATAACTGTTCTTATATAAGTTTTTCATTCTGGTTCCAACTGGGACTAAACTGGAACTATCAGAAATAAAGCCAAGTGACCATCTGTCAGTCTGTTTCTAACGCTACGTTTTCAAAGTTTCGTGGTAGAAAACACTTTCTCTCTCTCTCTCTTTCTCTCACACACACACACACACACACAAACATATACATATATACACACACATATATATATACACATACACACACACACACACACACACACATATATATATATGACGATGAAAACATGGCGATAGCCTTCTGGGCATTAGATATCAAATTTGTGAATCTTGATTTCGATAAGGACTTGTGGAACTCAAGTTTTGGGACGTGGAGAAACAACTGCTTCAATTGAATGTTACATTTTCAGTTTCAATTAAGATAGCCGCGCTGCGCTGAGCAATTACAAAATATTCCACGTGTTTATTTCGGTAACACTCTTCTGAGCGAAACTGATTTCTTTTTACCAACATTGCCACGCGGTGGCGGCATCATCCATCGACCGATGAGCGACGCCTAGCGACACTAGCATCATCCATCGACCGGTGAGCGACGCCTGGCGACGCTAGCATCATCCATCAACCGGTGAGTGACGCTTGGCGACGCTAGCATCATCCATCAACCAGTGAGCGACGCCTGGCGACGCTAGCATCATCCATCGACCGGTGAGCGACGCCTGGCATCATCCATCAACCGGTGAGCAACGCCTGGCGATGCTGGTATCCATCCATCAACCGGTGAGCGACGCTTGGCGACGCTAGCATCATCCATCAGCCAGTGAGCGACGCCTGGCGACGCTAGCATCATCCATCAGCCAGTGAGCGACGCCTGGCGACGCTAGCATCATCCATCGACCGGTGAGCGACGCTGGCATCCATCCATCAACCGGGGAGCGACGCTTGGTGACGCTGGTATCATTCATCAAACGGTGAGTGACGGCTGGCGACGCTAGCATCATCCATCGACCGGTGAGCGACGCTGGCATCCATCCATCAACCGGGGAGCGACGCCTGGCGATGCTGGTATCCATCCATCAACCGGGGAGCGACGCTTGGTGACGCTGGCATCCATCCATCAACCGGGGAGCGACGCCTGGCGATGCTGGTATCCATCCATCCAGTGTTTTTATTTACATGAACAAGTGGGGTTGTAGGTGAAGGGCGAAAGGGAGTAAGCTTAGACAGAATAGTGAATTAGTTCCAGAAAACGACACAGACCATTGTATTTTAGGCCATGTGGCTTGACAACGATTGATTCTGTCTCACTGACCGAGTGTGCCGCCCTCCAAGCTCCCCCTGACCAATGCAATTCAATATATTGTCGTAAACAACCGATATATCTATATAACTTGATGACTGTACCCCAGTTGTCGATACATACTTTGCGAAATATCGCTCGCTACATTAGGTAAAGTTGCCGTCCCTGGTCTGTAGTTCAAATGACGCAGCATCTCAGATTGTTCCTCTGGAAGAAACCTCATCAGGCGAGTTCTGCGCATGCGTCATTGTAATCGTGACCTTGAGAGCACCTGGAAATGTATCAGCTGGTCCCCGGGGCAGGTAAACACAGTTTCGGNTTCCTTTTTTTTATTAAGGGGAACCTGATCCCCCTACCCCCCTTCCCTTTTCTTTACAAGCAATCACGACTCTTCTCTTTCTAAGATGAATTAGTACAGTCACAGTCAAGAACATGGCAGTCTGTTAACGCTTTGTGAGTTTTTAACACCTTATTATTATTATTATTATTATTATTATTAGCACCACGTCTTACTACCCGTTCGGGCTATATGCACTTACGATAATGTGTAATGGTAGGGTGATTGTGAGATGAAAATGGAGGACCTACAGTTTAATGTGGAATCCGAACCACGGTGGAGGCCTGTCATTCCCCACATTCACAAGATGTCTTGTCAGAGGTGAAGGAAGGGTTTGGTAATCAGATAAATCTGTGCCGGGACTGGGGATTGAACCCCGGCCGCCAGCACAGAAGTCTGACACCTTACACCTAGACCGCCAGGTCACCATCTTTTCAACACAAAAGAGTGTTCAGTGAGCTATAGGAGAGAGTTGGCGAGGAAGTTTATTTAGAGAAAATGCACCCACATCCACGTGGGGAAAGAGAATGGCAAAACTAAACCACCAAACGATGCATCACTCTAAGATTAAAACACTGCCCTCCCTGATATCGGTGACTTCCGAGTTGGAATGACGCTGAAGGTCTTTTGATTACCTCTGATCAGTGGTCGTGTGGTCTATTGTCAGGCTGGACTGGCCGTTGACGGGGAAGATCGAGGGTTCGAATCCCGGTCGGGTGTACTGGGAGAATCCCCCCTCCCCCTAAATGATCTATCTCCACGAGAAAATGCGGGTGTATTTATTCTTTAGTTCTTGCTTCCTTATCTCTCTATTTCATCAACGTAATTAATGTACGCGTATAGCCAGAGCGGGTTCTAAGACGCGGGTGTAAAAACAAAATAATCAGGATTAGGAGTGGAGGTATTTCATCCCCACTACCAGCTAAATGCCGGTACATTTCTTCATAGCTACGACCTCCACCCTCTCCCTCTTTCGTTCAAGTCAGTTGCGTCGAAGGAGGAACATCTCAGATAAAAAGGACATTCGTGAGATGACAGTATATCTATGGGAAACCCGCGGATCTCCAGAGTAGAGCTGGTTGCATACAAGGGCAAGGTCAGGCGCACTGCTGCTGGAGAGTAGTGAGGAGTCAGTCATCCATGAGTCACCAAACGCTTTTTATTCTTACCCTTTCGAGTCACCCCCTTCCCTTACGTAACATCTTGAAGACATTAGAGCTCCCTATTCTAAAATAAACGTATCTATCGAAGAAAAGTTTTTATTTTATTTTTTACCAAAAACGCTTTTTGCCATTAAAAAAACCTGAGAAAAGGGACCTTACTCGTGTTTCTTCGATCTTATAAGTGGTGTGACGTTTAAAAGGGACTGCACCGACATTGGTTCAGAATAACTCGAAGCAGCCCTGCGTCCTGACACACCTGCATGTCGGAACATCCGCCTCCCGGCCAGAGAGAGAAGTCACTTTTGGAGACGAATGTACTTCACGGATGCTGGAGCAGACTGTCCACATTGAGACAATGACATCACCCCAACTGGTTGGCTGACATCACGGTCTTTACTTCGAGTACCGGGCAACTTCAGAACGATTTTCATAGTAAGGGCTTTCCTTGTCCGTCTGGCAGCTAGAACCGTTTCTAGTACTACTTTTAATGTTCATACACTCATACGTCAAGTCATTACACAATAATAATATTTGACTGTGAAGAATATGTTAGTATTTTCTAAAAGTTGCTTCTTATGAAACTTGCATTGTAGTTCAGCGTCTCACAACCAGTTTGGGTTGTAGGCGATAGGACTTACAAAAGTAGAATTTCAAAGAAAATGCACCAGCATTTACATGTCGGGAGAATGATAAACAACTCTCAGCATTCGAAACCCCCAATCTCATGGTAACAGGCTAACCAGTCTAACACGAGAATGACGCGCTAACTGCATTTGACGGAAATTTATCTTCGGTACCTTCTCATCTTGTACCCTGACCCTAAGTAGATAGCCCTTAAGGCGGCTGTCCCTGTCAGCGAGAAAGTTATCAATCTCCGTCAGGTTACGCGGCTTAAAATACAATGGGCTGTGGTGTTTTCTGGAACTGCTTCACTATTCTGTATAAGTTCATACTCCCTTTCGCCCTTCACAAACAACCATCCTTTGTCACGTCAATAAGAAAGAGGAGGGGGGGACTCTACGAAGCTGATCTCAAGGTAAAGAGGAAAACTCGCTGCTAATTCACAAATATCAAGAAATGACTGTATTTGTTGGAGGAAGGCTAAATCTAGAGCCCTTTTTCAACAAGTCTGGTCTTATAGCTCCGTAAATATGATTGAAAAGTTGTTAAAAATGAACTAATGTCACATTTTCACACATTTGATTCTATTAATAAGACTCAAAATAAAGGGTTGTCAAGGGAAAAGAACCCTGTGTGATTTTTCGACTTTATTTTACCGTGAATAACGCATCGGAGAATTAAATATTGCTGAACGTCTGCGCGTGCGCACAACAGTCAAACACCACGTCGCTGGCACTGTGAAGCGCACAGTTCCATACAAATATTTTTTGTATTTTTTTCATAAACTGGGGGTTGGCTACTGAAGTACTGACATTAAGCTTAAGTAATATATATTGTACTACAAAAATAAATAAATAATTAAAGAAAAAAGGACTCATTATATTAAATGTTATCGATAGTATCAAGTGGAAATAGGGGGTGCTGCAGTTCCGCAGTGCCTATACACGAGCCGCCACTGTTTCCGAGATAATGGTTTGGATAGTGACCTTTGTGAAAGAAAGACACTTAGGGCCCTTGTAACTGACCCTGTATAGTTGCAGGAAGGACTCTTAGGGACATTGTAATTGTATTATCATAGGGTCACTGACCCGGTTTTGTTGCAAGAAGGGCTCTTAGAGTTCTTGTAACTGACCCTGTATGGTTGCAGGAAGGACTCTTAGGGACATTGTAATTGTATTATCATAGGGTCACTGACCCTGTTTTGTTGCAAGAAGGGCTCTTAGAGTTCATGTAATTGACCCTGTATAGTTGCAGGGATGATGTGTCAAAGACAAGATGGCTTTCAGGTGAATGAACACAACAGCCCAGAGCTTCATAACCTCTCTGGGATTCTTCGCAAGGTGAAGTCATTGCTGACCTTAGCCCCGTCAGCTGAGATACTGCACTCTCCGTCCGTGAGCAGCTGGTTTCATCCAGTGATGTACTCTCCGGTAGTGAGCAGATGGTCTCATCCACTGATGTACTGTCTGGCTGTGAGTAGATGGTCTCATCCAGTGATGTACTATCTGGCTGTGAGTAGATGTTCTCATCCATTGATGTAAGGTCCTCTAGACCCATAGTCAGTCTCCCTGAGCTCTCAGTCACAGACAGGATGAAACCAGGGTCCTCTAGACCTGTAGTCAGTCTCTCTGACCACTCAGTCACAGTCAGGATGGAACCAGGGTCCTCTAGACCTGTAGTCAGTCTCCCTGACCACTCAGTCACAGACAGGATGAGATCCAGGGTCCTCTAGACCTGTAGTCAGTCTCCCTGACCACTCAGCCACAGACAGTAAAGGGAAGTATTGTCTATGTGAAGGTGTGTGTTGCATGTTGTATGTGGATTGTTCCCATGTATGGATATGACAGGGACAACCTGCCCACTACTTGTTGCCTGCACACCATGAGGTCACCGGGGAGTACAGTCACGTCCACTGACGGTACATTCTCATCCAGAATAATGGACCTCCATCACACCACTAGATTCTATGGTTTCATTCGAGGTATTTAACTTGCACTTTCCGAGTCGATTGATTATATCAGCACACGACTTATAGACTAACTTAAATCTAGAACAGACACAACATCCAGCCTTTAATTCATCCCTGTGAAAGTGGACGGAATCGAACTAGGTACTGATAGCTCCGTAAACTGCTTTCTATCTTAGACGTTGAGAAAGCCTCCTCCACATGATTGTATTTTGAGTCGGGATGACCCGGGTTCGATTATTCGCTCAAGATTCCTACCACCCGCCCGGGTTAGCCACGTATTTATACCAATGGGGTGAGGATGACAAAGATAAAGTTTCAAGGATGTGTACCAACAACTGGAGCGGCGGGAAAATGTTTACCACATCTGGCCGGGACTCGAACCACGATATCTTCCGTTTGTGTCGTACCAGACAAGACTAACAGCTTTGTCCATGTGATCACCGGTGCAGATGATTTCAAATGGTGATTATTTATTGAATTATGTTAAGTCAGTATGAAAGTCATTTATTGACACAATCCAAATAGAAATGTAATCCTCACATTTAATTCGTCTTAAGAACTCACCCGATTCGGTGGCTGTATGGTCTAAGGCGGCGGTTTCCACACCTTTTTTCACTTGTGTAGCCCTTGGCAGCCCATTTCCATAAATTGTGCCCTTAATATTAGCAAAATGTTTTAATTAATATAGTAGTAATTTCTAATTTATTTGTTGCAACTGAAAATAAATGGTCTAATAATCGGATTAAAACACAATATAATAATAGTAAGGTGATTATGTGAAATATATTTCTATATTCAAGAAGCAAAAGTTACAGTAAAAACTAACGCATTTAATTTATGTATTAATTGATAATTATAAAACTATTTTATGTTTGAAATTGAAATCATTTTCTAAAGGTCTAATATAAAAGAAAGCCTCTCACCATTTTGTCGAGTTAATTTAATAACTTTTGACTGATCTTTTGTCTTACACTGCTGGCAAATGCCCCACTTTGGGCACCGCTGGTCTAAGGGTTCACTCTGGCAATTGACTGGACTGCTGATGATAAGGAGTCCAGGGTTCAAATCTTAGTCAGGGTGTATTGATGGTGGTTTTCCTAATCTTTTTTTTTTCATCACGTCCTATTACCTGTTAGGGTTATGCGCTTATGGTTTTAGCAATCAGAAAAGTCTATTAAAGAAGAAGTTTACTCACATTTGCATATAAAAGCCTCAGTATACCCGACCGAGATTCAAACCATGATCTTCCTAGTAGTCTAGTCTACTGTGAGAGTGACGTCTTAAACCACGCGGCCAACAAAGCCGGTTTTTTATTAATTTGTTTAATCTTCCTCATCTTTAACTCATTAATGTAATTAGTAAATGTGTGTTAACCTGAACAGATAGTAAGACAAAGTGTAGAAAACCAGCCTTTTAGTTATTCCAAGCAATTGTGGTAACAATTTTTCTTTCCGTTATCATAAATAATTAACTATATCAATATTGAAAGAGCGCTCGCTGGTAAAAAACTTATTTAAATAGATTCAGGATGGTTTGTTAAAAAGATATAATCAAACACATTTTGATTTCAATTGATATTTTACTGTATTCAAATCAACTTTTATAAGTAATTTTTTTATCTGTTTTTAATGTCATTGTAATGACATTGATTCATGAATACACACATTGTAATAATAGTAGTAATACAAATGACACTACAGTATTTATAAATGTAGCAGCATGTGATCACATTTCATACATAAAAGGCACGTATGTACTCAGACAATAAACATACAAGTTGCCTCAATATAATTTTTAAAGTATTCAAGACTATTTTGGTGTAAGTAAAAAATAAAAAGTAAGTCCTCTACTTTGCATAATATTTATAAGTGCACTTTTATATTTCCAGGAGTTAATGGAATACTGAGAGGATTACAGACGTTTGCTATTTTAAACAACAAAATATTGTTTAAGAGTAATAATTTGATTTACCATTTAAACATTACTAATTTATAGGTACTTTGTTAAAAATGTTAATTTTGTCAACAATATATATATATAGTAAATAATAATGTGATTTTGTGGTGCCTGTAGTGATCCAAGAACTAACTTAAAAAAGCTATTTTTATTTCAAATGTTTTTATCAGGTACACAGTAGAACCGGGTTATCTGCACCTGGGATTTCTTGATAATTATAAACTTCTAACTGGCATTAGAAAGTTTACACCCGCAACAGAGGTTGAATTGTCTAAGACAAAAATCACTATTGTGTTTGATTGGATTGCCGGTCACACCAGGGATCGAATCCAAGCTAAGATGTGCCAAGGGTAGTTTTTACTAAGCTTCTCCCTCTACCTCAATGAATTTAAATCCTACCTTACTCATCCTTACTCCCAATTTGCGTAATTAAGGGATGTGTAAAATCAGAACAGGTACCAAGAAACCAAAAACATAATCAGTTTTTTTTCTATGCGAGCCTTCCCACCCTCTTTCTAGGCCATATCTCAACACAGCGGTTCAAGCCGAGCCTCAATCTGGTGAACAAGGTAATCCAGGCGTTGTTTGAGGGGCAGAAACTTTACAGGTTTCTCAGTTTTTTATAAAGTCTTGTTGAGCGAGGGGGATCGAGTCATGAGTGGGGGAAGGGGGGGGGGGAATTGGGGCCCCCTCCGACATCTCAAGAGCGGCATGAGTCAGTGGGGAAGGAGGTGGGGAGAGTTAAGTCAAATAGGGCTCTTCGATGACATACCACTTGGAGGATATCATGGTGAGATTATGAATCACCTACTTCATCTGTCACTACAATACAAAAGTAAACATTGGGGAGGGAAAAAATACAATAGTTCCCCCCTCCTCTCCTTTCTTGAGAAGTTTATGACTAAGTTTGAAGCAAAGGGAGGTTTCATGGATTAATTTTGTCCAAAGAATGATCTTTTTGTCTTGATTGGATGAGCAGGCAAAATGGTTTTTTTTAAAGGCACCACAAACAATCAAATGTCGTCACCAAACCCGACTACTTCAACAACTAATTTAATAAAACAATGTACTTTTTTATTTTAAATATAATATGAATGCAAAAGATTATTATTGAGGAGTCAACGTTTTCCTGATATGAATAGGCCTACATAAACCTGGAACTATAACTGAAATAGTATTATTATTATTGTCTATTATTTAGGCATACAAATAAATAAGTAGTATATGATTTAGTTTTCAAAATAAATAAAATTACCCCACACTCACCCCCTTTTCCAGATTTAAGGGACTCTGATAATTTTATACAAAATAATAAAAACTTTTTTCTTAAATAAATGTATTTTTCTGTATATTTATTTATACATGTAAAAAAAAAAGAAGGTTCAAATCAATAAATACAAACATAATTTCAAGTAGTAATTTTTTACAGAGAAAAAAAAAAAATCATTTTACTTTTTCCGAAAATCAAAACAGAATTCACAACACAAAAATGGCAGACAATTTATCAACTTCAAAACAAAGGTGTGTCGATATATTTTAGTGATTTAAAAAAAAAACCTTGCTTAAATAAAACTCATTTCAAATATTTTTTAGGATATCGTCCATCACGAGATATATATTTTGGTAACTGTCACATCCACAAAGTCCGTCCATCTAATAATAAGTAACAGTCTAATATATAATAAATGTTAATAATTCGTTTGCTACAGAATGTTATCTGCTGCAGTGTCATACATTTCAGTCTACAATACGTGCTTTTTTATTTTGTGCCACATTAAAAAAAAATCCCCACAATTAATATGGTATATTATCCAGATAGTCATAATAGGTAGTTTACATAACACAGCCTTATAACCCAAATAATCGACTAGATTTACAGACCAATAACACATTCCAGTATTGAATAAGTCCCTTATCGGCAAACAAGCTCCTATTTTTTTCTTCTTCTTTTAATATTTAGAATGTTATTTCTTGTATAATATGGGGGAAGAAACGCTAGGCTCTAGTATTACATAGTATATACACAACTATTTACAAAAAAACAAGAACACAACTTACAAATATTTATAATGTACAAAACCTGACAAATAATTGTGATTATATATATGTATATATATATATTTTTTTTGAAGATAGTTAAAACACAACCTAAATACAACTCTAAGCATTTTTTAATTTAAAAGAAAATGTATAACACCGTTTTTAAGGCTCATAAGCTTCGTGTACACAAACTTTGGCGCTTTCCGGTCAACTTAAATGGTGCTTATCCAAGAGAATATATATTTTTATTGTGGACAAAAAATTGTATTTATTTATGGCTAAAAATGTCTAGTGGAAAATATTTGTAAACAGACAAAACTAACTGTTATGTGATGACAAGAGGTTGTTTGATTATCTTTAAATTGTACCACTATCTGTCAGCGAGTGTGATTATTTATCGACATAATCATGACGGCCAATTGAGAAAAAATAAAAACTTGATCTTTTTTTTTGGGAGGAAAAAAACCCCTCAAACAATATGATTAATTTTATAAAGTGCTTGAAATATCTTTAACTGTAGAACATGTAAAGATGGCACTTTATCAGATAGATTAAAGCGTTATCAGTTTGTGATATCAGATAACCTATTCGTGATTGTTTGTGTACAGGTTACATTTTATTTTAAATAAAATAAATAAATAAATTAGTAAAGTAATTGGTGGCATATAATATAAACTTTACTGGAAACTTTTCTTAGCATCGTTAAATATTTTTCCAAGGAGCTAACAGTTACTATTTAGTGCAAATTATCTCCTACCATTAAAAATAAAAACTCATACAAATGAGGAGAAAATCTATTATAGATGCCTTTCGGTTTATTGGTAACCATTTATTTGAATGACATAATGAACCACATTTCGATGTAAGAACCAGGAGCACAAATATATTTGTAAGAAAGCTCTCAAAAGAAGTCCTCTGCCAAAAAACAAATAGTTCCTTTTTATGCTTATGTTGGTAGGCCTAACCCCCGGTATCAGGGGCCGGTGATATGTTCCCTGCTACGCTTGCGTCACTGGAAAATCATATCACATAACAAGAATAAATTAGAAAAGCATAACCGATTCTGAAGAAAATTTTGCACCAAGGCTGACATTGTCACCATTTGCATAGAGGTCATAGTTTATCTTCTTCTTGACCAGGGCTTTGTAGCAGTCGATGGCTCAAAGAGGACTGCTTGACAGGACCTTGGAGCAATTGTTGACTCAAAGAGGATTTTTTGACAGGACCTTGGAGCAGTCATTGACTAAAAGAGGACTTCTTTATAGGACCTTGAAGCAGTCAATGACTCAAAAAGGACTTCTTGACAGAACCTTATAGCAGTCGATGGCTCAAAAGATGACTTCTTGAGGTTCAGGACCTTGTAGCAGTTGTTGACTCAAAGAGGACTTCTTTACAGGACCTTAGAGCAGTAAATGACTCAAATAGAACTTCTTGACAGGACCTTGGAGCAGTCGATAACTCAAAGAGGACTTCTCTGACACACGGGGAATTATTTCTCCATGGAGGAAGCTCTTGAGCCTACTATTCTAAATGAGTGTCATCTTCATCAGACCCGGGTTCTTGACAGTATATTCACCAACAGAGACTGTCATCTTCATCAGACCCAGGTTCTTGACAGTATATTCACCAACAGAGACTGTCATCTTCATCAGACCCAGGTTCTTGACAGTATATTCATCAACAGAGACTTGTCATCTTCATCAGACCCGGGTGCTTGAAAGTATCTCCACCAGATGCTTGAAAGTGTCTTCACTGTGAAATATATTTTAGCTTCGACCCAGATAGTATTCTCATCTCTGCCTGATCAATCAATTCACCCTTCTCTTCCTGTCTTTGAGACCACCAGGTCGGACTCAATCTTCGTCGTGCACGGGGACATGTCCTCTAGGGCGGCGGGAGGTCGGGCGCCGGCTCCTTTGTCGACACTGGTGCGGGGATTATCCTACCTTCCGATCGAGAGTTGTGTTCGTTTCTTCGCCCCCGTCGCGCGAGGGGGCGGCGTCGTCGACGTCGGAAGGAGGGCGACCGTTAGACGCTACAGCCGGACGACACCTCCTCATTGGACTGGTGCGCCCAGCGGCAGGATGGGTGGCAGCTCTTATCAGCGGCGGCTGGAGCCGGGGACGAAGGGGCGACTGTGTCGGGGGTGGCACGGAGTCCCTGTTCCAGCTCCAGCAGCTGTCCCATGAAGTTGAGATTGGGCGAGATAATGGGTCGCGCACTCTTCACGGTCTTGTAGGCCTCCACCATGGAGAGGCCCTTGTGCCTCATCATGTAGGCGATGGCGATGGTCGCCGAGCGAGAGATGCCCGCTTGGCAGTGGACCAGTACGCTGCCCCCCAGCGTCCGGGCTTCCTCTGGAACAAAAGGTACATTATTATTATTATTATTGTATAGAATGTGAACACAGAGGCAGCCTTTGAGAAGAGAAGCTACTGAAGCGTCTGGAGGCGGGAAGACTAGGAAACCAAGCGTCTGGAGGCGGGAAGACTAGGAAACTAAGCGTCTGGAGGCGGGAAGACTAGGAAATTAAGCGTCTGGAGGCGGGAAGACTAGGAAATTAAGCGTCTGGAGGCGGGAAGACTAGGAAATTAAGTGTCTGGAGGCGGGAAAACTAGGAACTTAAGCCTCTGGAGGCGGTAAGAAACACATATGACACCTAAACAAAGTTACACAGCTCATTTCATGTATTCATACAAGTCTTTAAAAAAAAAATCAACTATCACTTTTCATAGATATTATCAAAGTAAAATGTGATCATTGTTTACTACAAAAAAATATGTTGTGTGTTCTAAAAGGAAAATGTCGATTCGTAAGAAAATCAGCGTTTGGGTTAGGTAGAAAATAATACAAATAGTTCCTGTGGCTAACAAAAAGAGGAAGTAAGAGTGTTTCAGAGGAGGAAACGGCTTCAAGGGTGATCAGATACTAACAACCCTCGAATCTTCCGGTTTGTTTTAAGGACTTCCTTCACCACGACCCAAAATAAGTTAGGTGTCTGGGTTTGTAAATATGGGGGAGCCGTGACAGGATCGCAGAAAATGGGATAGCAGGGAACAAGATGGCCGAGTGACACGGGGTGGGGGTGGGAGGTTTTGTTGTGGACTAACGGATTTATTTGGGTGTCTGTTTAATGAGATATCACGCCATTTAAAACACACATATATATATATTTAAAAAAAGTTGTAACGGTATTAGACAAAACAAAAGGAAGGTCTTTGTAGGAGTTTTTTCACTCGCGTGATCGAGCGACGGACGCAATTAGAAACAGCCTTGAAAAGAGAGAATAAAACAGACCATGAATACAGAGTCTGTAAGGTTGAAGTTCGCTTGGCACGATCGGAGCCGCAAGAGAGAGAGAGAGAGACTACCGGGCTCAGTGAGTCATCAAGGAAACACGCTAGAGGGAGAGGGGAGAATTCCGTCACACGAAGAGCCCGGGACAGAAATATCGGTCCCCAGAGCTGCACCGGGCCCGCCCAAACCCTCTAAACAGAAGGC
This sequence comes from Timema shepardi, assembly GCA_902151425.1. NCBI lineage: Eukaryota > Metazoa > Arthropoda > Insecta > Phasmatodea > Timematidae > Timema > Timema shepardi. The sequence goes on from CABFVX010001772.1 coordinate 117,850, forward strand.
GGCTGCACAAGCAGCTTCCGGGCCCCGAGGATACTACAAAGACTGGACACGACAGTAACATGAAGTTTACAACAGTTTTCATAGCCGGGGGGTATTTTCTCAACGTACCAATCCAACGGAGAGAAATAGCACCAAGTAGTTTTATTTTGGAACCGTTCTTGAAACCGCAAGAGACACACACGCGCGGTATAATGGTACCGGTGGTTTGACCTGGTTTCCCTCAGAGACACCGGTTGGCAGGCAGACTATATGTCATGCTCGTAGTCTTGGGCTTGAATCCCGGTCGTATTTACGGATGGCCGTTTCGACTTAAATGGACTTCCGACTATCCCCCACAAGCAAATTCTGTTACTTTTACACCCTTCCTTCACCTCTGACAAGACATCTGGTGAATGTGAGGAATGCCAGGCCTCCACCGTGGTTCGGATTCCACGTTAAACTGTAGGTCCTCCATTTCATCTCACAATCACCCTACCATTACACATTAGCGTAAGGGCGTATAACCCGAACGGGTAGTAAGACGCGGTGCTAATAATAATAATAATAA